>QGMF01000543.1:0-26165 GCA_007821475.1 Lachnellula arida | reverse complement strand
ATCGCATACAGAGAAGCACCCTCCACTCAGGGAGGTAGACAAAAGGCTCGCTCGTGCCGTTCGCAGCCTTCGGACCCGCACTTAGAGCGGCTCGAGACGCATAGTGCAGATCTGGGGGAAACGGTCATTATGGTCAAGTTCTTATGGTCAACTGGCCCGTGCCCACCCCCCGGTCAGGGGGAGATTAGTATGGGGCAACCGGTCATTATGGTCAACTTACCACGAAAACTAGAGGTAGTATAAAGTCGGTTATTATAGCTTAGTTCGATATCGAGACTTTCTACTTTATTATCTAAGAGAATTAGATTATATACACTTATATTACTCTATTTATAGTTCTTCATCTCGCTAAAGATACTCTTATTAATAACTATAATCTTAGTTCTCTCCAAATAATAATATCTAGCGCTATATCTTTCATAAAAGAACTAATACTTACTATTTACTAATATCTTAGAATACTAATAAAATAAGCATATAGATTAAGTAAGATAAGCTCTATAATATATATTCAAGTATATTACTTTACTTTTCTGCGATACTCTATCTAGCCTAATATAATCAATAGTATTAGGAGTCGTGAAAAACAGCTATGAGATTAGTTAGTTAGGCACTCCCGAACCTGATCGTCAAGTTCATAGATCTGGATGGAAAAGAAACATCCTAAGGTGAGCCGGGTGAGGTCTGGATCAAAGGGCCAACTGTTTTTAAAGGTTACCTTAATAATCCGGTAGCAACCTCCGAGGCATTACAAATGTGGCGATAGCGTTGAATTCCCTGTTTGGAGTTAGTATGAATTCCATGATCACGCTTCCCGTCTTTCCTTCTTTTCTGATTCCGATCTAATAGAATCTCTCGACTCCTCTTGAACTCAGCAGCCAAGGCAGCCTTCTTTTCCTAGAAGACATTTGGATCGTCCATGATATTCAAATTGATTCCACAGAAGCGCACCCCGCGTTTTCGATGGATTTTATAAGTTCGATGAGTATTAGTTCTTTATTGCTTTGCAGATCACGGAATTATTTAATCTAGAAGGAATTTGTTCCGTGAAACAGTTTAGTGCTTTTACAAAATTCAGAACGCTAATATGATAGGCTCCAGAAGTGGACGATTAACGTGATTCTAAACTATCTCCTAATAAAGTTCCTATTACAGGATCCTGCAATACTACTCTTAAATATAAATGCAAGCTACTGTTCTGAATATATGCTTTACAACCAACTAAGAAGTTCTATAGACTTTAGCTCAGATGTCAAGGTCAAAGGAGTAGGCACGACTCACCTGACATAGATAGTTTTGCTGTTGGTGTAATGATCAAGTGCATACTTGCCTAACTCCTTCCCCACCCCGCTACTCTTAAAGCCGCCAAACGGGGCATTAGGAAACAGTGCCACACCGGCATTGACGCCGATGGACCCAGCCTGTAGATGCTTCGTGACTCGAAAAACCCGAGAGATGTCTTCGGTGAAAACGTAGGCTAGATTTGTTAGTGATCAAGCGCTCAAAAAGCACGGAAGGAAGAGACAGAAAACTAACCTGCGAGGCCGAATTCAGTATCGTTCGCCATTTCGATGACTTCGTCTTCAGTCTTGAAAGTACGGACAGAAAGAACGGGGCCGAAGATCTCTTTTTTATACACGACGCGTCGGGATCTGTGATTTTGAAGATCGTGGGCGGGATATACGACCCTTCACCGGCGTAGTGGTACCCTCCCGTCACTAATTCCGCGCTGGCCTTTCCCTCCTCGATGAACTGATGCACGCGCTCATACTGGTCCCTATCAACTACCGGCCCAAAGATTGTGCTCATGCTCTGTGGATCACTGCCGATTGTAGCGCCAATCTCCTCCACTCGTGCTTTGATACCATCGATGAGTTTATCGGCGATAGACTCATGGGCGTAGACTCGGCTGGAGGATACGCAGACTTGGCCTGCGTTCTGCGTGAAGCCTTGACTCAACGCTGCTATGGCTTTTTCCAGATCTGCGTCGGCAAAGACTAGAGCTGGGCTTTTGCCGCCTAGCTCGAGGGTAACACGCTTCATGTTGCTATGCGTAGCAGCGTCCTGAATCTTCTTCCCTGTTAGAACAGAGCCAGTGAATGAGACCTTGTCGATCCCCATATGGTTTGCGAGCATCGCGCCAGCAGTCCCATCACCGGTAATGATATTAAACACACCGGCAGGGAAGCCAGCCTTTTCGAAAAGCGACCCCGCGTACAAAGAGCTCAGGGGCGATTTCTCTGGCGGCTTGAGGATAAACGTGTTGCCAGTCGCCAGTGCCGGCGCGGCCTTGAGGGCCAGCACCATAAGAGGGCCGTTCCACGGTGTTATACCTGTACAGACGCCTAACGGCTCGTGCTTTACGATTTTGAAGAACCCGTCATCGTCCGTCAGAGATTCCCCTTCAAGCTTGTCGCACCAGCCGGCGTAGTAACGGATGACACGTGCAATCCAGGGAACTTCATGCGAGAGCTGGGAGACCACTCTGCCTGAGCAGACGGACTCCCAGTATGCGGCTTCCTCAGCGTTGCGGTCGACAAGGTCAGCTAGATGGTAGAGACATTCGCCACGCTCGGCGCCGGAAAATGAAGACCATGGACCGCGGAAGGCGGCTCGTGCTGTCTCCACAGCTAGGTCGATGTCTTCTTGGCCGCATAGTGGATGTTTGTTGGTGACCAAGCTGTTGTTCTTCGGATTGAAGATGGAGCTTGTTCGTTGCGATAGGGGTGCTACAAACTAGAGTACAGTATGGCAAGATTAGCACTGATGCATCATAATACGAGCACGAGGATTCTGATTAATGGTGTGTCGGTACCTTATTTCCTAGAAGTACCTTCCCTTCAATCTGTTGGAGGAAGGATCTGGAAGCCATGTCTTATGGTCCTTAGGTTTTGGAGGTACAAATATAGTTAAGGTTCGGCGAATCCAAATGGTGCAGTAGGGAAGGTATGATGGCTGACTATTTAAGAAGTATTACACATATGTGCATTGCTCTTGACTGCTCGGTGTCAGCTTTGGCAATCCACGGATGTGCCAAACAGGCCTTTAGTAAACGATGCCCTCCCTGCTCATAAGCTGCAACGTGAGAGTTAGCTTGTAGTAACGAATGCAGAAGAAGAGGAGGAAGAAGAAGAAGAAGAAGAAGAAGAAGAAGAAGAAGAAGAAGAAGAAGAAGAAGAAGTAATAAAATCATAACAAGTAGTCCTTACAATGTTTACCCCACCCTATCTTAGAGGGAAGTGGAGGACCCCAGTAAGAACTACGGAATTTCAAAGGAACGGCGCCTGCGCTTCCTGCTTACTATAGCGATAATTATGGTAATTATTGAAGCTCTCAAGCGGCACTAATTAAAATAATTGATTGACTGACTTTAAACATCCCAAGACACTATTGATGAATAGCCTTCAAACCCATTCGCTTTGCTTTGGCTTTGCTTTGTGAGATCTCATTCGCATCGCATGTATGAGCGGCACACACACGCACACATTCCGAACACGTCCCCCCCACATCCCCACCTCCTCTCAGGCCGCGCTGAGTTAATTCCGTAAATATCCCATTCGCGGACTCCGAGATGGTTACTGTCCTGTAATCTTACTGCACAGACTCTCATGTTACTCACGTACAGTACAGTACCTGCTTTAGGCATTTGGGATCCATCCACCCACCACCTGTCTGTCGTAACTCAGGTACCCGTTGTAACTCAGGTATCCTTTACCGTAAAGCACTTCTCACCGAACCGTCAAACTTCGACATCCCACTATCATGGCTTTCAATCTAGCCAGCAAAGTATTCACTGTAACCGGCGGCGCCTCTGGAATGGGCGCTGCAACAGCCAAGCTCCTTGCCCAACGCGGCGCAGCCGCAGTCTGTATTGGCGACTACAACGACTCCAATTTCTCCGCCATCACGGCCGCCGTCCGTCAGATCAACGCAGCAACGTCCGTCGTGACCACCAAGCTCGACGTTTCGTCCTCGCGCCAAGTCAGTTCCTGGATCTCATCTGTGGTATCCAAGTTCGGGCGTCTCGATGGCTCAGCCAATGTCGCAGGCGTGCCGCAAGTTGTCGGGGCGCGGGCGAGACCTGCCATTCTGGAGGAGACCGACGAGAGCTGGAGGAGCACCATGGCCGTCAATATTGATGGCATCATGTATTGCACGCGTGAGCAAGTCCGGGCTATGGTTGCGCTGCCCAAGGCACGGAAGAGTATTGTAAATGTCGCCAGTTTGGCGTCGGTCTTGCACACGCCAGATGCGTATGCATATGGGGCGTCGAAACGGGCTTGTGCTTCATTTTCGAGCTCGTTGCAAAGGATATGCATGGTTTTGGCATTCGAGTGAATACCGTCTCGCCAGGTAGGAACTAAGAGCTTATATCTTGTGTTTATAACAACATTGAGATGTGGTTGGCATGGGAGGGGCTAATTGATGGTGATTTCTAGGTGCTACCCTTACGCCCATGATGGCGGAATTCTTCCCTGGAGGTGGGCTCGAGTCTATCAACAAGTATGAGATGGAGATGTTGGAGCCTGCGGATATTGCGCGGGCTATTGTGTATCTGCTCAGCGAAGAGTCGGACAAGATCTCTGGAGTCAATCTTCCGGTTGGGACGGGAGCGCCATAATGTTCTATTGTCGTTTAGGGGGGTTTGGTCATAAGAATTGCTTTTTTTTGACGGCGAGTATCGAATATAGTAAAACGAATCACACTGATCAAGCAGATGAAAAGAGCAGATTTTCTAGATAGCAAGTAATGATAGCAAGTAATCACAGTCTGCCTGTTCCTCCTTCATGGATGATTGTACTCTTCAAAACCTATCACAGGCTATCGCAGCTGATTGCAGGCCACTTTACTACTTTGAAAACTAATTCCATCATGCATAACATTGAGGATGTGTGACAACTTCCACAACAGGAACAAACTATGCTCGTACCACAGCCATAAATATACTCGTCAACATCAATGGAAGTGATACACAATCCGGCCATCTATCTTCCCTTCCGCGAGATCTTTGTATCCCTCGTTAATCGTTTCAATGTGGCGTATCTGCAAGATTGCAGCATTAGTCATTGAGAACTTCATTTACCTCTCAAGAGAGACGTGTACTTACTTCAATCTTGGGTTGGATATTATGTCGTACAGCCAAGTCTAGCGCACGAACAAGTTCTGCTTTCGATCCAGTATTGCACGCTTTACAAGTTAACGCCCCACCCAAACGAACAGGTTATATACTTCACTCGATATCGCATGGGAACTTACGTATGAGCGTGACGTCCTTGGAGCTCCAAAGAGGCACTGAATGACGGTCAGAGGATCAAGATCATTGGCACCGCCGGAGAACGAAAACGAACCTGAGATTGCTAGATCTTGAGGGGGAAGACCGACAGCTAGAACCGCACCATGGTTGGCAGTCATATCCAATGCGCCAGCATACGCTGCATTAGCACCGCTGATGACAATCGTCGACAGGGCCTTCTCGAACGGTTTCGGACCCGTGATACTATTGATGGCCTTATCCGCGCCACATTCCCGAGCAAGATCGAGTTTATCCTCTGCAACGTCATCTAAGACTGCGTCAGCACACAGCACCTCGTCACACTGGGAGTTTTTTGAGTTCTCTCTACAGGCATTAACGCGATATCCCATGGCTTTCGCGTACTTGATGGCAATATGTCCTAAGGGGAACGGATAGTCAGTTTAGTTTTCCGTATCTGACAGAGGAAGAACGCACCAACGCCGCCAGATCCAATGATATTAATCAATTCTCCCGGAGCGCTCTTCACTTTCAGCAAAGCGCTATACGCAGTTATTCCAGCGCAGAACAATGGCGCCGCTCTTCCCGGCGTTTGTTAGCCTATGCCTCAAACGCGCCTACTCGTCACGATACGACTTACGAGTCGAAACTTAGTCCATCGGGAAGCTTAACGGTCGAGACTGGGTCTGCGAGGGCGTATTCCGAGAAGCCACCATAGCTATCTTTGAACCCCATAATCTGCTTCTCCGAGCAGTATCGATGCTGGCCTGAGAAGCATTCGGGGCAGACGCCTAGTAGAAGTGTCTAGATTAGAAGGGCTCTTGAACGGGGAGACAGGCAGATGCTTGAGTGTGTAATATGGAGGGCACGCATACCACACATATCCTTAAACATCATGAAACCCACGCGCTCCCCAACCGCGAAGCCCTTCACCGTGCTTCCTACCTTTACAATAGTACCGACAGCTGCAAATCCACATACCGTCAGCATCATTGTTTCCTAAAGAAAGAGTTTTGATTTCCCGTACGTTCGTGGCCACCACAATATGGCAACTGGGTCATGAACGACATGTATCCCTTATAAGCCATCAAATCCGACGAGCAGAGCGAAGAAGCTTCGACCTTGACTAGCACTCTGTTGGTCGGAACATCGGGGACGCTGACGTCGCGATGGATCTGGATGGGCTCGTTGAACTAAGAAGCCGGAAGTGAGAAAATAGCATGCGAGGGACTCCGTAGCTCATTTCATTTCTTACCGCTGTAATGACTGCAGCCACCATTGTTTTGGGGATTTCTGCCTGAGTGGCCATGCTGACGATTGGAGTGGAAATAAGCTTAGAGCCGGTAGAGATAAATGATAAATGATGTATTTGATTCGATTGCAAGGTAGTATGAAGTTAGTTGATAGGAAGAGAAGGCGTGTAGCGAGTAACGATTAAAGAATATTCTCACCCAGCATATGCGATCTTAAGTACTGCGTGGCCAGATATCGGGTTACAGTGACGTTCTCGACAGGTTGTCAGACATGTGTGACCACAGAACCTACCGTACAAATTGGGATAGTGTCCCCCCCTGAAAAGCAAGCCCCCTCTTGATATACGCCCCCTCCTTAACCAATCAGAGGCTCAACGCTAGTGTTTATGAGCCCTGGGCTTATATTATTTGTGGGACCTTGCTAGCGTGATAAAAACATAGTGTTTTCAAGTAAAAACGCGTATTTATTAGATAATTCTAGCTATGATTACTCCTCAAAATTAGAGACCCCTTCCTCAATTGCCTCACAGTAGCATCAAGCTCACTTTCACTCTCGCTCTCACTCTCATTAATGCCCCACAAAAACATTTATTAGCCCCGCTTTAGCTATATGCCCCCTCCCTAGCTAATTAGAGGTACGCTGAGAAAGTTAGTAGCCTAGGGCTACTATCCCAATTTATACGGTACCTAGTATAGGACGGCATTCCGTCTCAACCCACCACCCCCGCACAGAGTCTTAGCGTCTCCCGCATCGGGTTTAACTACAGGGAGTCAGTCATTTAGGGTACTATAGCTGAGCTCCCAGTGAAGACATATAGAGTAACTGGACTGTAATACAAACCAAACTTACTTGCCTTGGATAGGCAGATCATGAGGCACTTAGTGCTGTGTACTTATTTTGAATCATCTCACGTCTAGGATACTTGACCTTTGCCATCGACTTGAATAACTTTTATGTCCAAGGCCGTCTTTTTGCTCAATCTAAAGACTTACGAACATCGCAAGAAGTAAGCTTCGCATTCAGAAAATCAAATCTACATGAAAAATCTGATATCATACAGTCTCAACGAACAGGATCAGGATTTCCGACAAGACACAAATATTACTTGAGGTCATGTGCCCCAAGACGTCTTCAAAAGATGAAGACTCCTTCACCTGTTTAGCTTCGAAATAGAGTTCGAAGACCTCGAGAGACGAAATTTGCCTCTTATTATCTGACCTTCATCTGTGGTCAATAACCAACTATTATATGCAAATCGCGCATCACGTTGTCCGCCCACTATTATACCACGCCCAAGTCACGGATCCGGCACAGTTCTACTAGCGAACATCGGAAAAGAAGCCGTTACTATGCACACATCTAGAGTCAGCTTCTGGTTTTGCAGGTGTGAAATGCCGTCGCAGGACACTTCAGACTTACCACCAGTGCAATCAAGAAACGGATAAGCCACCGCGAACTCCTTGCTCAACTTCCATCTGTACAGCTTATCCAGCCCCCACTTCACGGCCAGAGGTTGTGTTATACCCAAACTCAGCCGGTTGTTGAACGACGACGGATAGCAATTATTGGAAGTGATCATGTCCAAATTTGCTATACGAGACTTGTTGAGTGCCTCGATCTGCTGCCTGATGTAGTAGAAGACATCAGCGCTCGACCAGCCTAAAGTGGCTTGCCCTGCAGCAGCCGACTCCCAGGCTTCGCTGATGCTTTCGTCCAAGGAAATAATTCCTAGTCCCAGCGCGCTGTGGAACGGGAATCAGGTTAGCCATCATCGGTTGCTATGGGGACTGTGTGTTACTGGAGCATACCTTGAAGAATGATCCGCAGCAGCAGTTAGAGAGAATATCTTTGTGAAGAAGGTATCGTGGATATTAATGGCGACGCGTCTTTCGGGGATCTCAATGACAGTATTCGCGACGATGTCGGTTATGACTTGATCACAGTCATACGTACCAGCTTTGAATATCAGCTGGTCTCGGATGGATGGCCAGTTCACGAAGTCGATGGTCACAGGGTAGTTACACTTCCTCATATACTGGAGAGGGGTCAGTTGGAAAGGTTCGGGAATGAGAAGACGGTTCCGCATCGAAGGCGATAGTCTCCATTGAAACACCTTCTCCATGTCTCGGTTCGCTCCAACGCCATAGATGTACTGACTAAACCCACTCGTCTTGCACATGATATCCACGGCCAGTCTCGCCACATCTGCAACAACACTATCCCCAACATCGAGACCGGGAATAGCAGTCCTGAGGGCGTCATAGTGTGAGACGTCTTTTCTATGCAGATCGTGGAGCGATGGCTCTAGGCCGCTGATGTTGAAATGCTGTCCTATATAACACAGACAGGCTTCTTCAATTTTCCAGCTGTTGTCCCCCACAACATGGAATTCTGGGCTCTCGTATCCAGGTTCGTCGGGGACAAACTTAAATCCGGACAAGTAGTGAGCATCTGTGGAAGGGAATCCGGTCCAGGGTGTGTAGCCAGTCGAGTTGGTATAGCAGGACGAGTTGAGCAACAGGCTGGATTGAGCGAGCATACTCTCATCCTGGGTGTCATCTTTGTGTGGTTGGAAGAGCCCGTGTGCTCTCTTACCATGATCAGATATAGGTGGAAGAGGATCATAGGAAGATGCTGAGGATGCGGGCTTGGGCGACTGGTGTGCGTTGACTTCGATTAGCGTCATCCCATCAAGATCTATTTGAGGGCGTTCAAAGCGGTCACCAGGTGGATTTATGGATGGAAGATTTTGCAGCTCTGTCAATGGCAGGGAAACTGGGTAGAGAGGATCGTTGGGGGCATATTTCGGCGAGGATATGGTCACGTTTGCATTGTTGTGGGAAATCTCTGAATGATCGTCTGTGGATTCTCTCGCCGTGGCAGGTGACTGCCGGTTCTGATTCAGTCTACTGCCCTGTCGTGCAGCTTCTTCATTTCCGAGTTCCTCAGGCGGGGGGTTCTCATCAAATAATTTGCCTTGTTGTTCTTCTATTCCATCCCCTTCATCGGAATCTCCAGCTGTGGTATTCTGCAAAGTGGTCTTTTCCTTTGATCGCGGTTTGTTTAGGATATGCTCGAAGATAGGGTCGTCTAAGGACGTGTCAGTGCCGGCTGATCATGATCATTCCGCGGGGACAGAGCAGGTGTGTTTTGCGGTCTACCGCACACTCCGCACCCCATCTCCTCGTACTGCAATACTGAACGGCCCTACCTGCTACGGCTCCAACGGCAGAGCTCAAAGAAAGCATTTTCTTCCGCATACTCAGAAGGGCATCCCGGAATTCTCTGTTTTCTTCTATTAGAGCCATCTGCATATTCAAATGCGCAGTTTTCGAGACGGCCGACTCGTGGTCGACATTTGCTGAGGACTTGATCAAGCCGGCTAAGGCCTCGATCTGCTTGGAATACACGACTTGTTTTTCGCGGACACATTGCTGGGAGATACGGTTTTGCAACCTTTTTCGGCTCCTGTGATCCTTTACCGTTTCTTTGGAGTCTTTGGTCTTATTCCTGTTCTCGGGTGGCATCTCACGGATGGGGGAAGGTTGCCGATTTCGTGCGACTGCTGGCCGTGCTGAGGACTTCTCACTTCGGCTTCTACGAAGCAGGGACGATTATTGATAGTCATAGGGAATCTCTGGAAGTGAAAGGAAATGAAATGAGGATGATAGTAGTCAAGTGGCCGTGGATCATGATATATTTCGGGAAGTTGGAGATGACCGGATTGTGGGGAAGAGGAAGGAAGGGAAATTTAGGAATGCGGGGAAGGGAAGTTTAGGAATGCGGGGATGAGGGGATGAGGAGGACAGAACAGACCCCCGCTAATCTCCGAGACTATTATATATTCGGTTAGAGGCCGACGTGCCGGGTCGCGCTATGATCAAATCGTAATCGTACCCACGGAGATAGGTACCTTCGATCTTATAAATAAGAAATTTAATCACTAATCTATTATTAAGTATTAGTAATAAAGTAATAGATTTAATTCTTATATAATATATTTAAATAAAATTAAGTATTCAAATAATGAAGATATATATCTAATTATAACTTATTTATAATAAAAGAAAAAAGATATAATCTAGTTTTAGATTTAATTATATTATATTTTAACTAATAATATACTATTATAGCTAAAGATATAAAGAGCTCTAATCTAGAGTATTATAACGCGAGGTTTTTAGAGGCTAAGATAATATATCACGTGCAAAGTTAACGGAAATAGGAAGCCAAAGCACAAGGCTCGAGTCAGATGAAACTCTCTAGAGAAGAATTCTGAAGACTAGATGAATCACTGGCACAGGCGTATAGAGCAGTGTATGTTCAGCTCTCGCATCACGCTACGCCACGTATATGCTGTACGGGTCCCGGTCCGCCCCGCCTCCATTAGTCCTCGCTTAAGGCGGTGTTCGTCTCTGTCATCTTTTTCCGACGTCCTCGCTCAAGGCGGTGTTCGTCTTCTGTCATCTTTTTCCGACAGCCACAGTAGATGTTATAGGCAATCACACGCAAAAACTCCTCATTTATAACACCGCCACCAAAATCCTAAGATTTTACCTACTTCGGTTACTAGGCATTCCTTTCCCACCTACTATATTAAATAAACTAGGATATTTATGAATGCTAAGGATTCATAAGTAAACCGGAACAGATGACCGCCGAAGCAACTCGAGGGACGCTAAAGCCCCATGTTCACCGTACGTCCTCCACACTACATTTCCGATTCCCACCACCCATTTTCCCAAATTGTGGGGTACGGAATTGGTTGAGTGGGAATAGTGGAAGTTGATTCTGTCCGCGGGGAAGAGTCAGGGGGCAGAAAAATCTGCTGGTATTTTCTAATAAATGAGACGTTGCCAACTCCTTTCTCTGTAGCTTATTGCAAACATTGTTTTTAAGCAAGCTTACGCAACGGATAATTTGGATATCCTCAAAAATCACCATGTCAGAAATCAAGGACCCAGGTGTTTACCAGACTCACGTATTCCCATTCAAGCAAGAACATGAAGGTGCACTTTTGAAGGATACCGACTATGCTGAATTCTTCAACGACAAGGGATTCGTCATCCGCGCCAAAACCGACGAGGGTGCAGATATCCACCTATGGAGCTTCATGTATCAGCAGCGAGGCCCTGAGGTCATCGTCGACGGAGACCTCACCCAGAGCTTGTTCATGGTAACGAACTACTCAGACGAAGAGAAACAGTACATGCATGACAACGCATACATCAACAAGGGGCAAAATATCGAGGACTACGGCAAGGTTGGAGATATCAAGATCGAGGAATCTGCAGAAGAGATCACCTGGAGCACGCCCAACCGCAAATACATCTGCAAACCGCCAGTCTGGCACCTCTCCGGGGATCATGCTGGCGTCACGACGGATATCACCCTCAACGAAATCTCGCCAGGGTTTTTCCATCTTGGATCATTTGAGAACCTTGACCCCAAGAGCGGCTGCGCCGGCTACATTGGCCACGGGCGCGTTGAAGGCTCAATCACAGTTAAAGGCAAAACGCACAAATTCAAAGGCTTCGGCGTCCACGAGCGTATCATCCAGTATGGCATCATCCCAGATCGCACAGGATACATGGGAAATCGAGGACTGAATTGGATGCACGGCTTCAGCGACGAACTCTCATGGTATTGCTTTAAAGGCGACGTAGCCGAGGGCCAATTTACTGGCATCGTAAACATCGCTGGTGAATCGTTCCCCGTTGAAAACGGGCAGGGCGGCATCGAAGAGGCTGCGTACTGGATAGATCCAAAGAGCAAGATCGTGAGCCCGTACAAGTGGAAGGTGTGGATGACTACTCCGAAGGGGAGGCTCCAGGCTACAGTCAATGGGTATGCGAGGGGCTATTATTCGTGGATTAGGAAACATGGTACTATGGTCGTCAATCAGTATCAGGCGGACTCGAAGTCAACGTTTACTTATAGTGATGGAAGAGTCTTGGAGGCGCCTACGCAGCTGGCGATGATTGAGCATATGCGTACGCTTTATCGCCAGCCGGAGTCATAGGCTGGGTAGCTACGTCCAAAGAATCTAGCTCTTCTATCTCACTGCGGCTACCAGAGCTGGAAAGCCGAGGAAGCATGCTGACTCTAGTAATAATATTGCAAAGGGCATATGCCATTCACGATGGTGTGTTTCGCATTGTGTTCATTGGTCAAAATGTAATATCAATTCCCCGTCTCAAGTATATAGTCTAGTATACCAAGCTTATTCAGCACATCAAATATTTGCACCATCAAATGCAGTGCCACGGCTTTCGGGGAAGAGGAAATATCACGCATAATCTAGTTTTATGGAAGAGCACCTGACGGATAACAATTACCACAGAGGCCAGGTAGTTGATTTAGTGATATAACTGCAAAATGGTTGGCAGCAATGTCATTCTTGGAAGGTTTAGCCTGTTCAGATGTGGAGAAGATGTTTCGAGTCATTCTGCGAAAAGGAGAATGATAGAAAGTTTGGTCCTAGGAGCCAATGCATCGGATAGACGGCGAGCCCTTCACTCAATTCGATGTAAAACAACCCTACTTTCCCAACACCCAGCGCCCCAGACCCAAAATCGTGAAAGCTAAAAAGATATTCCGTAGATACTAGACATAGCGCAGCGTGACTATTATTTATCTAATCTGGAGTGGCATTCCGGAAGAGAAAGACCTGGTGAGTATTAGTTACTAGCGAAGCCTTAGCGTGCAATACTCGAAGGCTATTTACTTATGTGTTCTACCTTTCTAGACTTGTCGATAATAGCTGTCATAATCCTCAGAAGATTTTGGGGCAGGATAAGCTACTAAGTTGTCGACTAATCACGACCTGACAAGCCTAAAAAGTAAACTTCATGATAGAAAAGATTCAACTCAGCACACTAGATAACGGAACACCTCCCATCCAGCACATAAAGTACAGCGCCAAGGATGAAACCGGGAATACAGAGGAGTTTGACTTAACATTTAGAAAATTGATGGCCATGCTAGTACATAAGCCAAAACATTTCCCACCTACTTTAGGGTGCTTTCTTCTTTTTCTTCTCGCTATAGTAAGATGGCCAAATATAGTAGGGAATGTTAAACTTTAAAAAAACGCTAGTCGTGTAGCTACCTTAATATAGCTCTGGAAAGGGCCAGAGATTAATCTGTTATTAAAACTACTTCTTGCTTAGTGATTTTGCCTACTAGTTGACACCTCACATAAATATAAAAATGTTCTCATTTCCGTGAATACCTTGAATGATTATGGACTATAGTGCTGTGCTACAATTTGATAAAGTAGATTATTCTATACAAGTAGAATAGTATCCGGTCATCTCGCCAGCATCAACCTCAAGAATCTTGTTTCAGAAAAATAAATACAGAAGATGTGCCCAACACTTTTCCCAAACTTCAAAAACAGGAGTTAGACAGAGAAGACGGAGGTGAAATATCTTACACTTCTTTAAACCTCTTGACTAGTAGCTACACTTGACCGCTTTCGAGCGATTTCCTTTCCGTCATGATCGATAACGTGCCCCCCAGTATGGGCCTCATGAAGCCCGATGTGAGCACCGGCATTCATCTTGACGTCAACTTTACTAGTCATGAACTCGCCAACGTTTCTTGAGAATATAGCACATAAGGATCCTAGGACGCCAAAGGCAATAGACACCAGGTATACAATTTTGAATGCATGAACGTATGTCAGCTTGTACGCAAGGACTCCAGCGCCGAGCGCCGCAGGGCTTGCTAATGCTAAGGCGGGGCTCGTGGTGTTGGTTGTTGCAAGCGCCTTAGTAACAGCAGGAATGTCGGCCAATGGGAGTCCAGCTTTGGCCAGAGCGGTGGCTATGTTGGTTCCTAAGTTATCTGTGAGCTGGTTGTTGAGGATGACAGTATAGACAGTTGAGGATATCGAGCCGCCGACATTGCGGGTTGTAGTTACCACCCCCATAGCGACGCCAAGATACTGGTGCGGAACACTAAGTTGAATCATCGAATTCGAAGCAACTGTAGCACCAGCGACAACTGCTCCAGTTAAAACCACCAGTGCGGTAGACGCAATATGCGTGTTGATGCCTACGCGAAATGTGAGTACATCTGCGAGAACGAGTAAGGCATTTCCGACCCTCGAGGAAAAACACCAATTGTTATATGACTTACCGACTATAGCTTGAGCACCGCCCACAGCCGTCCCACAAACGCATACTCCGGTCAAGATCCATCTGGCTTTGTCGATACGGGAAAGTAAAACACCAATGATTATAGCTCCCACGTATCCGCCAAGACTTAAAGCCATGCTATAGAGGCCAATCGTTGTTGGGTTCTGGGTGTAGAATATCCCAATCTGTAATGGCCACAAAATCAAAGTCGAGTAGTACAGCATACCTACAAGGAACGTCACTCCCGTAATAATAGAGAAACCACGGAAGTTCCTCATTAATGCGTGGGGGAAGATGTTGTATGGGTTGTAGGTGAAGTTTTCCCACAGGCCAGTGAGAACAAGGAAGAAAACACCAATGATCATAGGCGCTAAGGTTCCTGCAGATTTCCTACAAATCATTTAGTAAATTTGCTACCTGGCATTGATAGTCGTTGCGGAACTTACCATGGGTATGTAGACCCACCAAAAGACAAGCCGATCAAGAACAGACACAAGCCAATAGCAAATAGGGTAGACCCGACGTAATCGAGGCTTTTCACCTGATCCCATTTGGACCTTTCTCTCTCCTTGATATATTGGTTGACTGGATGATAAAAGAGGACAACGAGAAAGAGAGCTGCGCCGTTAAGTGCTAGGCAGATCCAATAGATGTTACGCCAACTCTGCGATGTATGTTGAACAAGCGTATATGCTACATCCAGTCAATTAACTTGCACAGTTTTGCATGGTCTATATATTAACTCACCTATGAGAGATCCGAAGACTGATGCCGGGGAACCAGAACACTCAAAGATAGCCATTGCCAGAGGACGGCGCTTCTTGGGCACGATCTCACCGACACACGCCCAGGCAAGCTGGTGCCCAGAAGATCCTATTCCCATGAGAACAGTTCCGACAATGGCAGCATTCATATGGGGCGCAAGAGCACAAATGAGGCTGCCTATAGCGCAGATGAAGTTGCCAAGGATAAGTAGGTTTCTCCTGCCAAAGATGTCACCGAAGCGTCCAACGAAGGGAGCAGTCGTAGAAACTGCTGCATAGTTGGCAGATACAATCCAGACAAAGCTTGATGGTGCGCCTGTGAGTCAGGATCAGCTTCGGCTTTTTGCGACTGTCGGGAAATCAAGAAGCCTACCCAGGTCTTTGTTAATAGTTGACAGTACTGCGGAAGCACAAGAACCGACAAGGACGTCGGAAAAGAAACCAAGAACAAGTGACTGGAAGCTGTCAGCTGGAGACTCAAGGCATAGGAAAACCATGGTACTCTGATCCTTATAAGGTACCAAATAGAATGGAGGAAACATACGAAGAAAGCTAAGGCCTGGGTCACACCAAATTTGTAATCACCGTCTTCTTCAAAACTTGTCGAGATGATATTGTTTGGCTTCTCGGGTTGGAGTTCGGCACCTGGTAATCCCTTATTCTCGGGATGCGAGGTAATAATTTTGTCAGACATAGTAGAGCACGAATCTTGTTGGGTCTGATTACAGATCAAGCAGAGCAGATTGCTATCTGTGGAGGGCAAAAGAATTCTCCTGGTAGTGCTGGAGGCTAAGGGGAGATTCAAAGATTTCCTATAGAGCAGACAAGATATAAGCAGATCTCTTTATAGTCTTTCAAAGATATAGTCTTTCAAAGACAGCTGCAGCTAACATATCGGTACTTTACAGAAAACCCAGACAAGTAGGAGGACGAAGGGATGTCATAGTAGCATTAGCTCGTGAATACTCCACAACCCCGGAAACAGTATATTTTCCGCCCCATAATTACCTCGGATTGAAGGGTCTGCGAGTACAACATACTATTTTCTGACGCCTATTGAAATTTCACAACACTTTTGTCCATGTGTCAATACCTGACTAGTATTATCACGCCGGATGGTCTGCGGAGACTTAGGGTTCCGTGGAATAAGTGCAAGTACCCTAATGCTAAAGTTCAGTTCGCAGTTGTGTTATCCCCTCTACTATACTATAACCTCGTCTTTCCTGCTTTTCCAAACTTGAATTCTGGCAGAGTTGCCATAATCATCATATCTAGTTCGCGCGTATTTACCATATGTGGACGCAGCTCAGCCAATGATGTGACGCCAAGAAGCCGCATACATGACTGTAGTTCATCTCCTAATACTAATACCTAGAGTGAGCGCTGGAACAGAAAATCGACGCTGGGTAAACTCACTCTGGATGACCTTTGCAACGCCTTCAGTACCATGACTGCTGAGAGAATACATAAATGGCCGCCCGATCCCTACCGCGCGTACTCCAAGGCAGAGCGCTTTTACAATATCGGCACCGCGCCTTACGCCGCCATCAAGAATCACCTCGCATCTGTCCAACACCTCTGGGCAAAACTTGTGAATCTCTAAAAGAGTCCTCAAGGACGAGGGAGATGAATCGAGCTGACGTCCGCCGTGGTTGCTCAGGTAGATACAATCTATGCCCATATCACAAGCTATCTTGGCATCTTCGGCTGTTCCTATGCCCTTGAGACATATTGGACCAGCACTCCCCCATTCCTCGCGGATCCATTTGAGATCTTCCCAGTTAAGAGTGGATGAGAATGGCCCGCGGTGGACGGGAGCTTCATCGCCTACAGAGGTATTAATGAGGGGTGGACCAGACACCACCGTCTCCCGTGCTGCGATTGCCACTTCTGCTTTATATCTGTCATCTTGCTCGCGTTTCCCAACCACTGGTGTGTCTACAGTCACTATAAGAGCTTTGAATTTGAGTGATCGTGCGCGCCTTATAAGAGTTCTCGTCTCCGACTCCTTGATCTTCACGTATAGTTGGAAGTATAAACATCCTCCGACTGCGTCGTTGCTCATGTATTGGGAGAGATCCTCAGCCGAAACAGATGACGCAGTGCTTACCGCGTACGGAATATTGTACTTTGATGCACCGCGTATAAGACATAGCTCGCCATCAGGGTGGCCCAGCCTTGCAAGAGCCGCCGGTGCAATGAAGATGGGAAGATTGCACTGATGTCCAAGAATAGTACGTCGCATGTCTACTTGTCTCACATTTCTGAGCACTCGTGGCCGGAATGTTACGCGTGCCCAGTCACGGAGGTTGAGGTGGTGAGAGTAAAGGTCATCGGCGGCAGAGGAGTAGTAAGTCCATGCTCTCCTCGATGCCGAAGCTTCGGCAGCACGTTCGAAGTCGAAGAGATTGAGGCAAAGTGATAGCGGAATACCGAAATGCGGCGCTCTTGGACCAGGGAGATCTGCTGTCTTTGGCAGGGAAGCAGCGATGACCGATGGAGCTATGGCTCCAAGATGTTTTTCTACCAGATTTTAATCACATTTCCGCGACAGCCACGATGCGAGACCAGGCTCACCTCTGGGAAGCTCATTCTCTATTGTTCTTGGCGGATGTACTGGTAAGTACTCCTCTGTTGCGTCCTGAGGGCTTGTTAGCGCTAGTCTTTGTGATTCTAATATAGTAATCGTGAGGCAGTCCGTTAAATACCTTTCCAGCATAACGGAGAATAATATCTGGACCACCAGGATGCTCCTCTAGGAAGTCTGTCACGTCATACACATGACCCTCTATGATAATCCAGCAGGAACCACGATTATTGTGTATCGCAACATCGCTGGCGGTCAACATTTTGTGATGTAGGTCAATAGAGATACGATCACTCTTGCATACAGGTAGTTGAGACACCAACTTGTGTGCTGTCCGTCAGTTCACGTTAGTCCTGGTGGTAGTAACGGAAATCTTTATTAGTATTCGGAAACTCGGGAATGTGGAGGTGGCGGGTTTAGGCGGGTTTAAACGGGTTTAGGCGCGTGATCAGACTACGTTGTGTGTGATACGAAAATTCCGATTGTCTTAAGACTACTCCGGAGTATATGAAACCGCAGCTTGAGTGGAAAGTAGATTATAGTTCAATATTATCTCAATTCCAACGGCTTACGCATACATAGGAATCTCTACAGCAAACAAATTAGGGCCATACTATATACCAGAAAAATGCCGGGTACAACTTCCAAGCTCGACATACACCCATTACATGATAGCTTTGTGGTCGAGATTAAAGGCATTGATCTCTCGACCCCACCTACAGACGCAGTTTTTAATGAGATTCGGGAGGCTCTTCACGAGTATGGTGTAGTTATCATACGTAACGCCAACTTCCCTGATGACAAGGCCCAGATCGACTTCTCAGCACTTTTCGGCGAGGTCGAGAAGAGCAAATGGCGCAACCCGCATATGCGCAGCCTTCCTCACCCGGAGATATTCGATATTTCCAATCTTGATGAGAAAGACCAGGTTGTCACAAACAGCAATGAGAAGCGCACCACAGCAATTCGTGGAAATGCCCTCTGGCACGCCGACGGCTCTTTCAACCCACGCCGAACCTATGTGTCCCTACTCCGTGCGGTGGAACTTCCACCTGCAGCAATGGGTGGTCATACCGAGTACGCAGATGCTCGTCAAGCTTATGATGATCTTCCTGAGGAGACCAAGAGCAAGATCAAGAACCTGGTCGCTGTCCACTCATTCGTACACAATCGCAAGACGGCTAATCCCGACTCTCCACTGTTCAAGGACATCAACGTTCTAGATCAACCACTAGCGCGTCATAAGCTTGTCCCAGTTCACGAACCCAGCGGGAGGGATATGCTTTATGTCACTTCGTACGCGCACCACATCGAGGGTATGGATTTCGAGGAGGGTAAGAATCTCATCCGAGAACTTCAATCCCATGCAGCTCAGAAGAAGTACGTATTCGAGCATCACTGGGAGAATGCGGGCGACATCGCCATTTGGGACAATACGGCTGTACTTCATCGAGCAACTTCCGGCTCGTACGAGGGAAAATTTCGGAGAGATATGCGCCGGACGTGTGTTATGGATTCAAGCTCTGAGGCCTACGGTTTGAACAATCCTGATGCAGCTAAAGATCAAGCCAATTCTAGCTGAGCGTGCAGGAAAGAGTGGGTGGCATAGTTTGTCTCTTAAGGTTAATAAGCTGCGCTCAAGATTTGTTGGAGGATTCTGGCGCTTTGGGATGTTCATGGACTTATGACAAAAAGCACCGCCAGATTACTGTATCTTTACCATTCTATTTTCTTTTTGCAATGAAGTTGAGAGATATTACTACTCAAATTATATTTTACCACTATTCCATTTAGAAAATAGCAAGAACATTCGCGGGCCCTGCAATACCTCCTGGGATATTGAGTGGCATGCTAGTGAGAAAAAACGAGCAACGATTGTGTTTGGCGCACTCCTCACTTAGGCGTTCCAAATTCCACATCTCTCCTGCGGAGATTATATTAGCTTCATCTTCTCTTCGTTCTAATGACTTAAGGCTTACCTATCGGTACACCCCATCCAGCCAACAAGATCTCATGTAGGCTGATTTTTTCCAGCCCACCTGGTTCACCAGCAGGGTGGAATGGCAGCGACTCAAAAGCAGTAGCATCACTTGCAACTGCACTAAATCCTGTCTCCCAGAGCCACTCCGCCATCTCTTTCAGAGTAGCCACTCCACCAAGTCTCGCGGGCGTTCTCTCGGCCCATGCCTGGCGCCCAGTTGTGTCAAGTTCCAGGTAGCCCTTTGTCCATCCAGAGCGGATGATGAGTATGTCTCCCAGTCTGAAGGTGACGTTTTGGGCCTTTGCACACGCTTTCAACTCGGACAGAGATATTGTGTGATTTTCTAGCAGTTCGTACTCTTTCCCCACCGACTCGGCATACCGAAGATAGTCAAGCAGAACGCCACGGCCAACGATGCCTTGATCACACCAAGCTATAACTCATCAGCGCGCTTCCCACCAGGAAGTTAATAAGGAAGCCGGGTCGATTACATTGTATTCCTAATTTAAGACCAGCATTGGGCCCAGAGATCTCTGGGATAGCTACACCATTATAGCAGACATTCTCCGTCTGGTATCCATAATGTCGGAAACCGTCCCACTGGGTAGAACACTTCATCACTATCAGTTTTCCAGTCTCTACCGCTTCCATCATTCTATAACCTACTTGAGTATTCATCTCAACAACATCATCATGCACATTGCGCGGAGCCTTGTGGACGACTTTGTGGGTGAAAGGTAATCGTCCGTGTGAGGGTGGCGAGGGCACGTTCAGAGGTAGGTTGAGCCCGATTCGCATCCCAGACTTGATTTCCTTGGTAGCTTCCATCACGCATTCATCCGTGAGCAAGTTAAGCGCCCCCAACTGATCATCTGGGCCGTATAATCCCCAGGCTGAGAAAGGCGGATCACTTTCATGTAAAGGTAATGAAGCAAAGAGAGGCCTCTGCGGCAGCTTATTTGAAGACATTGACTTGGAAAATACGTAGCTACTCAAAAAAGCGAGCGATGGTAAGACTGAATGGGGGTCTTGTTACTTTACTATGGAACCTCTACGAATATAAGGCTATAAGCTTCGGAACGGAAGACTACCCCACAGCCACCTCATACGGCCTAGCGAGCTAAGAAAGCGTGGAGAGACTTCCGTAAAGTTCGTACGAGAGGGGGGTGAGCAAAAGTGGACCTAGAGGCTTCATTTCAGAGTTCGGGCGCGCCCTCAGCAATTTTAAAAGTCGAGTACGTTATTAATTACCATGCGATTCCATTACAGACCATATTTTGTGCTGCAAGATTGAGGTCTACGAAGATCGGCCAACTAGTGGTACTTGGTAGAGCCGGCTTTCTGTGGCCGCTCATGAACCCACAGTAGATACAGCGGTTCTTCTCCATGATTTCTAACGCCATGCACATTTCCCGCCGGAATATAAACCCCATCAAGTTTCTTTATTTCTTGGTTCCCTTTCCCCAGGTTGACAAGCCCCTTTCCGCGCATGACAACGTAAATCTCCGCATCAGCGTGTTCATGTGGGACGGATTTCTGCGCTGGTTGGAGGACAGTCATTCCAATCGATACTTTCTCACTCTCAACTGCAATGCCGTGATTAAAATTCTCGTAGCCATCTTGTCCAGCCACCCAGTTGATAACCCACCGCATATACTCAATCTCCTTTGCTCGATGGGTGGCGAACGAAGGCTCGAGATCGGAATATCTGATCATCTTGATCTCGTCTACCTGTGGGATCTTCACCACGCCGTCGAAATAGTAGACCGAAGTGCCAATCTTCTCAATTCCATCGTGGATCCAGATGAGATCAATATCCTCGGTCCCACTGTTGCGTACCCCGTGTGGTACTCCAGCTGGGATATAGATGCAATCGCCAGGTCCGGCACGGTGCGTCTTGTTGGTGCCGTCGAAACTTTCCAGTTCGCCCTTAAGGATAACATATATCTCGGCGATGCTGTGATAATGTAGGCCCTTCTGGCGCTGCCCAACTGGTAGATTCATCAATCCCACAACGGTGTTCTCGCTAATGTATGCCACGCGCTTATTTGGGTTCACGTACCCTACTTAATGTCAGTAATGTGCCTGTAAAGTCAATGCGACCACAAACCTTTAGGGCCTCCTACCCAGCTTACAAGGTATCTCATGAACCCGGGTTCCTTCGCTCCGGGGACATGCCACTGAGGCTCAAGATCCTGCCAACGGATGATCTCCGCCTCGTTTCGATTCAGAACGGATCCCATTTCGACGCTATACAATTTGGATCTTGCAATGCGAGTCGCAAGACAAGCCTTGTAAGTTGTAGCAATTAGCTACTTTAATGTTGCATGAAATTCAAGCAAGATCACTTACACAAGTACGTATTGTGACAGTCTGGCGAGCGTTCAGACTATAGCTGTCATATATATTTGAGATGAAGCAAAGAGGACTTGGCACAGTCGCGGTGGATTGGGTGTTTAGAGGCTTTGGTGAGTTTCCTGTGGAAAGAAAATCGATATTTCACTCGCCACCTTATGAAGATAATCCAAACCGCCAAACAGTTACCACGGCAAGATAAGAGTGGTTGCAATCTATAAACCTTATCTAGCCTGTCGGAAACGTCGTGAGAAGTTGTCTTTTTCCGCTGATTTCTCCGTGCTCGAATTTCCGGATGTGGCCGACATCCTTACCGAATTCACGAGACTTCAAGTAGCCACATATTACGACACAGCTATATGTTGTCTAAGTGCGACAGCTTTTTAGCTACAGCTCTATTCTTAATTACGCTATACCTAAATTGAATTATTATAAGAACGGGGAACCCTCTCTATAATGCAACAGGAGACGTTAATACAGCCACAGCGTCGAAGGAGTGCAATTGGAGGTGCAATTGACTAGACAGGTAAATTTGTTAATAAAGCTTAATTATTATAATTTTTATAGTAATTTATTACTTTATTTTCAATGATAGCTTAAACTTATTATAAGAACTGTGATCTTTGTACGAAATATTTCAGTTACAGTATTACCTACTATGATCACGGTTCTGTTGCTACTATAAGGCCTCGATAGAGTAAAGAGTAGGGCGAGGAGAGTGAAGAAAAACCGTCTCCATAATTCTTAGGAACTGCACTACTGTAAAAAATGACTCATACGATTAATAGATTAGTTAATATATCGACGCACATCACTCAAGTTCGCTATGGGCTTCGTCCTTTGCTTCCAACAAGGCCCGGAGTGTTTTCTGCTTATTTGGAGCTCTATCTACCGATTGCTAATTTTCAACCGCTCCTCCACCCATTCGACCATATTGCGGAAGTATCGAGAGGAGAATTCCATATTGACCGCTAATATGAAGCCATGTGGTAAGCCAGGGAATAGATTGAGTTTGGTTTCGACCCTGAAGTTATCAGTCTGATTGCTGATAGACATACGATAGATGGAGAGCTTACCCATCATCTCTAAGGACAGATGCATAAGCCAGTCCCTCATCTCGTAGTGGGTCGAGCCCTGCGACTTGGATTACTGTGCTTGTCAGTCATGAGGATGAGTTGGACTATCACGCAACCTTACGTGCTGGGGGTAGTCCGGAATGAGATCTGGCAAGTAAAGGACTAGCCAGCGGATCTGGCTCTGCATCTGGATAATACTGATCTTGACGAGATCAGTGTTTATGAGTCGATGTGTTTGGATAGGACGCAAACTTACCCCAGAACCATAGCATGTGCTTTCCATTTATCGTAGGCGAGTCTGCATTTTGAACATAACTTTCCAATCTATGTCTTTCATAGGGAAAGAATTTAGGGTGACATGTCACCGGTAGATTGAGAATCTGGCCGATTATGCCTTTGAGCGCCCCTTCGTCTCGTAACTTGAGTGCTAGGCTCGCAATATGGAAAATCGTAAGCTATTTGCATATTACACAAGGAGTGTGGTAGGGAGGAATTTCTACCAGGTTCGACCCAGCACTCGTTCCACCAAGTATAATCTTGGTGCTGTCAAATCCAAGCTGCTGGGAGTGTAGTAAGACCTGTCGAATCAGACCAAGATGCTCCTTTCAAGGTCATCTAATCCTCACCCATTTATAACCATCATATCCATCCTCTAGCGCGGTTGGAAACCTATGTTCCGGAGCTCTGTGTATACTTAGTATCATCTCAGGAACAGATGAGAAGATACGATGCCATACCTGCGATAGTTGATACTAATTACCACTATGTGGTTTCTAACACATACAGACCGACTCATCCCATTCTCCGAATCGTGACTTCCAACAACAAATCCTATAACGGTTTATTATCCTTCACTCGGGGGAGAGCGATCAAAAGATACCTCCACCGTGTAGCACAAACAAGAGAGGAAGCTTCTCCTTGGCTTGAGTTGTTGGTTTCCAGATGCGGATTTCGAGCTCGGTCCCATCACGGGCGGGGATCGTTCGCTGCGTTATCTCAAAGCCGTCTGACGGTACAAATTCAGGATATGAGCCTCGTGTCTTAGTCCAGTTTCCACGAAACTCGGTCATATCACTATATCGCCATATCTTCTCGAACGCGGCGTTTACCCCGGGTATCAATGGTGCGAAGTCCGTGTTGACTACTGACATGTGCGCAAAGTGCTGCTGCCGCTGGCCCTGGGCCATGACGGTCGGAATGGAGATATAATTAGATTTTCAAATCTTGACTGAGGAAAGGGTATGACTGAGTGTGGAAGCATAACTGCGGAGCTTGTGGCTGGAACCATCAGTCACGTGGGCATTGATTTCTCATTGACTGCGATGACGAGGTGAGCTGTTCCGGATTCCGCGATTCCAAATATAGGGGTAAATCGCTAGAAATTAAGATTTCCAGGGGCACTAGGGGGTAATTTACCCCTGACACCCCTTCATAAAAACTTATACTAATGTATAAATAATTTTATGCTAGAATATAAGGATTTATACTGCTTTTATATTTTATCTTAGCTGTATTAGCTGTATTAGTCGGGTTAGTTATATAGAGTAGTTGTAATATATACAAGGCTTTATCTATTAGTGCTATATAATATACTAGCGCATGGACTGTAGTCTATATAGACCTTCCCTCATATTGCTAATACGTATTGTTTTGGACTATTCTCTACATTGGTGGTCCACTACCGTCTTGCCGCCCTTTGAGGATAGTTCTACTATAAGCTGGAGGCAAGTTATATGCCGTAGAATTACCGGTTATGTTCTTGTAAAGAGAAGAAGCTGGACGTGACCACCACCAAGGCGGCGCTTCAAAAACATCCCAGATCCGGTGATGTCCAGGCTCCGTCAGAAAAAGTACACACTACATTCTCAAAGTTGACCACGGGTGGGAATTCCGGCGGGAATTCCGCTGGGGGTGGGGGTGGCGCTGGCACTAAGGGGGGAGGTTCAGTACTGGGCCGAGCCCAGAGTAAAGCCTCGCTGTCCATGGAGGAGGTATGTGAGAATACGGAGGTATACGAGTATTATTTAACACCCAAACATTCGAAAGACTACAGTACCGACCAACTCGTCAGTCGGTATTCGGGAGCGAGGTCAGTCCGGTCGTTCCCCCAAAGATCAGTCTGACGCCGGGAGATGCGCAAGCAAAGCCGGGTTACATTTTGCGGCGTTGCTGACTCACAGAATGGAAGGCACGTCTTGGCCGTATTTGTATAGTATTACTCGTTGGCCTGAGGTCCTCTAGCTAGACTACGGAGGTGCATCAGTGAAGTATTCTACCAACACCACCACCACCCTAGGCACAAGACCTTAGTTTAGCCAGTACGAGTACGGTAGTTTGGTTGTGTACCTAGAGCAGGGGTTCGGACGTAGCTGTGTATTATCATTGACACGGGTGAGTCTGACCGTGGCTTTTGGTGGCAGAGAAGGCTGCCTCGGCCCGTGAATGGTGCTTCGTAAATTGTACTGTATGTAGGTATGTAGGATGTAGGAACTTGCCGCCACTGAACCTAACCCTGAACCTGAACCTGAACCTGAACCTGAACCTGAACCTGAATACAGGCCACTCCACTGGAGAAGGTCAGATGATCTTCGTCCAATTGGATCCGACCTACTCCGTATCCGTATGCCAGGCCAGACCAGCAGGGATGCGAGGATTGCGGGGAACGCGGGGCATGCGGGGCATGCGGAGAGAAGCGGACAGGCGGAGTACAGTAGGGGCGGGCGGGTATACATCGGGCCACTACCTTAGGCATG
>QGMF01000542.1:0-26263 GCA_007821475.1 Lachnellula arida | reverse complement strand
GCGTCACCCACCACCACGATATAGATATATACACACATACGGAGTATACACATGAGTAGGTGACGCTCCGCTAGCCCTCCGGGGGCCACTGCCGTGGGGGCCGAGAAGGGCGAGGCAGTAAGTCTGGATCCAAGGGTAGTAGCAATATCAGATATATATTGCTTTCTTTTCGTAGTCAAAGCTTTGGTAGACTCACAATTGTTGGGTCTGTCACCGGCCACTAGAACATCTTTTGTTATTTCCTTTGTTATATTCAATATAGATATAGAGTAAAATACTTGCGCAGCTCGACGAATACAGTTATCCAGACTTCCTTCGTATGTATCATATCCACCATACGTATCTGCCAAGAACAAGGCATTGATATTTCCCCGTTCGAGGATCTGAGCGAGATCAGTCCAGTACTTCAGACTTCGTTTTTCAGCCGAGCGGTCTTTGGGGTTCTGTCTCTAGCATTAGCCTTTTCATACGCAGGTTTTTACTATGGAAACTACCTTCCACTGTCCGGGACTCAGATGCCCCACTGTTGACATGTCAAATGCATTGAGTAGGATTTGTTTCTTGGGTTTGTCATTTCGAGTCTCGTTACCTGAGTGTTCGTCCGCCATTATCGCTCTATGATTAACAATCGATGCGGATACTGTAGCTCGAAGCAAGTAAAGGCAAGGCACACGTTTATTATGTTGGGCTTTACTATCTTATCATTCAGATATCATTTCTCCTCACTAGTAGCTAAGCCAAGTCCAAGTGGAATATATCTCGCACGTCAACCAACTTTCAAATGGCATCATCACCTGGCATTTACGAGAAGAACGTCTCTGCTCCCCACTATCTGCATGTAATATTTTCACGGGATAGTCTTTCTCGACGCTTTCGAATCATATAGGCTGTTTGTTTGCATCTAACCTGACTCGGTATGCGGGGTCGCTACTCTTTCGCTACCCCTGAGTGGAGGGGCGATTGCGTGCTTCGGCGGGTTATCACACACTGCCCGTAATGTACGGCATCGTGCGGAGCTGTTTCAAATTCTGGCGACAGGTGGGACCAGCGCTAGTGAAGTACATAGAGATAACACCGAAAAGGCCAACTTAGTTCTCGGCCAGAAAACTTTCAGTGGGCATTTGCATGGGTGTTTTCCGGTCTTTTTCATTTAGCCCCAGAGTCTGATGTTTCTCTTATAACTGCTACAATCCCTATACTCATCTATACTTGGGCAGACCTATCATATTCGAGCTTTGTTATTAATTAGCACTGCAGAATGGGTTTAAAATCCGTTGATGGAGACAAGATCTCAAGTCATGTTAATGGGACAAGTTCGGTCGCAACCCCCGACAGTTTACACAGTGATGTCGCTGTTGATCGCATAGCATTCCTATCATCATTCAGCCCTGAAGAAGACAAAGCGATCAGACGGAAGGTTGATTGGAGATTTCTGTGGCTGATTGGAATGATGTATATCATCAAAAATGTAAGCCAGAAGTGAGCGTATTAAACAATTTCAAGCCGAAACTAATAACGCTATAGATTGATTACACCAACGCAGCAAGCGTCAAAGTTCTGCAAGTTGGCAAGCCGTCGAATATTCTCAAGCAGCTCAAAATGTCCGCGGATGATTACAACTGGGTGCAATCAATCTACTTTGTAAGCGTGAAGATTTCGTAAATGTCTTCAGTTGCTAATCGTTAACAGATCAGCTATATCGTCTTTGAAGTTCCCAGTAACTTGCTTCTCAAGAAAATGAGCCCTCGAAACTGGCAGTTCCGAATTATTCTGTCCTGGGGAATCGTTTTGGCTTGTCATGCGGCTGTGAAGAACAAAAAGGGTCTCTATACAGCGAGATTCTTTCTTGGCATGATGGAAGCTGGGATGTTCCCTGGCATTGCAGCTCAGCTCTGTAGTTGGTAAGTTCCTTCTGTGGTTGAATACTCCTCAAGTCAGACAAGTTTGCAGAGGAGTCGAGTGCTCCTGGATATCTCAAATCTCGTAGAACACCGTTCTAATCCCTGAGTCTGTTATAACTTGTAATACTGACCTGGGGTATTTATGTAGGTATCGTAGTGACGAAATGGGCAAGCCAATCATGTGGATGTTTGGGTTTCAGAATTGCTCAGGAATCGTAGGTTCACTTCTTGCCTATGGAATCTCCTACATGGATGGTTTATGTGGAATGAGTGCCTGGCAGTGGGTGTACCTTCTCGAGGGAATTGGCACAATACTGTTTGCTATCGTCGTTTTCTTCGTTCTTCCAGACTACCCAAAGTCCCCACGTTCCAACAAGTGGCTCACCCCAAGAGAGCAAGAGTATCTCGAGCTGAGACTTTCCGAGAATGCACCCAAGACGGAGGATGCGGCTTTCAACACGGCAGAGATCTTGGAGTCTCTTCGAAATCCGAGAACATACGCCTTCATGCTCTCGCAGATTCTCATTAATCTTGGTGGATATGGGCTCAGTTGGCAACTACCTACCGTGACCACAAGCCTTGGATTTGCCGGGCTACCACGCAACCAACTCCTGAACATCCCACCTGCCGCTGCATCAGTGCTCGCAATCATTTTTGCGGGCTGGTTTCAGAAACGCGCGTACACTACTCGCCCGGCATTCATTATGTTCATCTGCGCTGGTGCTCTGGTCTTTTTCATCGTCCTGGCATGCACTAGAGACAAATACGCTGTATACATCGCGTGTGTTTTCGGAACCATGTTTTACTCCGTCTACTTCATTCCCTTTTGGGCTTGGCGCTCCTCGACGCTCGCAGGAACGACGGGCACAGCGTTCACGCTTGCGTTCCAGTCCTGCGTCGGTCAGGTGGGTGGCGTTATTGGCCCGCAGCTTTTTCGGTCAAAGTACGCGCATAATGGGTATAAAGTACCGTTTGCCATCTGCGCGGCTGCCATTGGAGTTGGATGGCTTGCGAGTGCTTGGACTTGGTGGTTGACGCGGAATGTGGAGTGGGATGTTAGGAGGATAAGGAGACTGCGGATTAAGTCTGAGAGGGAAGGAAAGGTCTTTGCTGATGATGATGTAAAAGTATTTGAGGAGAGAAGGTTCTATGGGAAGACTTTAGAGAACTGAGTTGGAGCTGAGATTTAGCGATGGGGAGGAAGCTATATCTTAAAATTAACGGTGACAAATAAAATTCGGGATTCTGGGATTATCTTCAAGTCACTCTGCAAGTCATTCTTCAAATGTTTATGAGCAATGTCTCGTTTGCTTTATTGTTAAAAGAAGAACAGGGACTTCAAACAGATATACTCCACATTAGGACACTTGCGAGTTTCCAGCTCGAATTTATCCACCTGCATATAGTTCTCCATTCTGCTAAATTGCCTCTGTTTGGGCTTACACTAAGGTTCAAACCAAAACTGGATCGGCAGTAGTTACATCTGTTGGACCCTTGGCTAATCCCCTTTCACGTTCCGTATCCTGGGATTCAACAACACTACTTGCCTCCGACTCCAGCTTCCTTTCCTGTCTCCTCGACATAGGCCCAATTAGGCAATAAGTACACAACACCAATAGGAAGGAATTCACCGCACAGAAAGTCCACCCCTTTAGAAATCTCGGACCCTCAGAAGTTGGGAAGACCAATACGCCCGTCCAAGCCGTGGTGCTCTGCGCAATTAAATTCATAAATGTCAGAATAACAGAGCGTTCCGTTGCGTCATGGCGAAGGATATCGTTGGCCCAACCATAGAGAACACTGCTCATAGCAACCTGAGTATAGGTGCTATTGAACGCGAACCATTTAGCGGCTTCGGGCACATTCCACGTTGCGAGAATAACCATCGCGGTAAAGTTCCAGGCATGAGCAAACGCAATAGCACCACTGGGACCCCAAAGCAGGTCGGAGCTGAAGTTGACGAACAGGACGTAAAAAATACCGAGTGCTGGCGCAGTGGTTCCTAGCTGATTGATCTTGGGGGTTGAGAAGCGCTTGAGGCTTTTCAGCCAGAGGAGATAACCGCCGTATCCACTCGATCCCGCGTTCCAGAAGAAAATATCCCAGATGGTAAGCGCGTAGACTCTCCGATCCGTTGCAATTTTACGTAGAAGTTGCAGACGAGTCAGCTTGATCCTCTCATCTGTATCTGATTTGATGTCCTTGAGCCGCTTGACAGCCAGTTCTAGCTCTGCATCCGAAAGAAAAAGCTTGTTTGGTTTCGCTGGAGTTCCTGGCCAGACGAAAACTCCAGCAATGGCGACAGGTATTGTCATCAGGGCGCTGATAATAAACATCCACCTGTAATACCTAGTTAGCAAGCAAAAGCATATCCTGCGAGGATTGCTTACCTCCAACCTGCCATGCCTCTCACACCATCGAGATTAGCACTTGCTCCGGATTGGATTAACCCAGCTGTCAAAGTTCCCAGCATTTGACCAACATAAAAGACGCCACCACGGCGACCAAGCTCATCGCCTCGACTGTAAAATGAATTAGTATGATAAAGGGACGGTTTAGACTAAGGAGCGAAAGAACTTAGAAGCTGTGCTAGGAGCTGGTATCCCACAAACTGTAGGACCCTTTTTGGCCTCTAACAAGGTTCTCGGTTCTTAGATATGGGCCTCCACAGGCACCCATATCTGTTTTCTTTTGGGGGAAATCAACTTACTACCAGGCCCCCAAAACATAATGGACTCCGGGAAAGAAGGCAGCCTACCGAAATAATAAGTACAAAACCTTTCAAGACTCAGAACAACAACTTACCTCAAAGATACCGACAAGGAAACGATAAGCCATCAGCTCTCCAAATCCTTGAGCGCGGTACTGCAAAAGCGTAAAAACCCCCCAACCCGCCTCCAAAGCCGGAATCGTATAATTCATAGGGAACATTGGGAAGACGAAGGTGAAAGGCAACTGGCCAATGACAGCGCCAGCGACGTACATTGCGTTGAGATTCACGAGCTGGTTGGCGTTGAATCCAAGGTCCTCTTTGAGACCAGAGACATAGGCATTCGCTGATTGCTTGTAAGAAGGGATGATATTTCAAAGCATATGAGGCAACTTACTAAGGTTTGATTGATCGATATATTTGATCCAATATGCAATGACTGCGTATGGGACAATTAAAAGGTCGAGCTTCAGGATGAGCTTCCTCTCGGCAGGCGTATCGTCTTCTGCGTACCAGTGGTACCAAGCCCTTCCTTCGCGTTTGGCATGCATCTTGAAGCTGGCCTCGAGATGCGAGGAGATATAGACGGTCAATTGAGGAATAAGAACTGTGTATCTAACACCAAAAAACCCTTCTTTGAAAATCTCAGCAGGACGTTGGACTTTAAACGTGCGTCGCTGCAGGCAAAGATGCTGACTGTATATTATTAGGGTTCAGGCCATTTCTACAACGAGTCAATGCCGACAATCGAGATCTTTCGAAACTTGTGCCGAGACGAGGGGATGTAACTAACGGTACGAAAGCGGAACACAAGAAGGGTGGCAACCGTTTGGAACCAATGGATCTTGTCAATAATCAGAGAATACGGATAATACCCCATGGCAGTAGTACGAAACTTTTGATTTTGGCTGACCTGCATGTAGTAGTGCAATATCCTCATGCGACCCCGCTGTGACACCATCGCTTGGCCGCTGATCCACGCGGGGAGCAAAATGTCAATATTCAGTGCTTGAAAACTGCTACCAGCTTGGATAGGTAATTAGTATTAGATCCTGATTTGCTGTTAGGCGGGCAAAAAAGAAAGATAGATAATCCACAATATTCAGGGGGTAATTTCAGGGGGTCAATGATACAATTTACGCGAGTTTTGGCGAATTCACTGCGGGACCCGCAATTGTTGGCATGTGAAATAAGTGCACCAAATTATATCGCAAAAGTGGAAAGGAGATAAAGATGAGAAGATGGGAAGATAGCATGGCGAATTGAACTCATTTTTACACAAATAATCTTCTAACTATGGCAGGAATTCCCAAAGCTAGGGTAGAGACTATATCTCGACACCTGACTGGTGACAACGCGAGTTTCCTGGCAGATTCAAGACCGAATTTCAAACTAGAAGACCACCCCGTGCATGCCGTTCGGTCATTAAAGGGAAGTCGAAACTTGAACGCCTTGTTAGGTCAATGAACTAATATTTGGTTATAGGTCGCTGTCATAGGCGCTGGGATTTCCGGAATTACTGCTGGGGTTCTCTTCCCGGCAAAGGTGCCGGGAATCAACTTGACTATATTTGAGAAGAACAGCGACGTTGTAAGTGCAGAAGACATCCCTGGGCACAATTTTATCTCTGATGACTGAGTAGGGTGGAACATGGTTTGAAAATATATGTAAGTAACTCAAGATTTGCCACGCAGCGCATAGTTAACCCCACTAGATCCCGGAGTTCGATGCGATGTCCCAGCGAATGTATATCAGAGCACTTACTCTCCAAACACTCAATGGACCGAGGAATTCGCTCAAGGTCCCGAAATCCGAGCGTATTGGCAGAATTTGGCCTCCAAACAGAATGTTTATCAGTATATCAAATTCGAAAGAAAAGTAACCCACGCGCAGTGGGATCCAGTAGAAGCGAAATGGGTCATTCGAATCCATGATCTGAAAAGCCAAAACAACGCAACCGAGAAATTCGACGTCTTAATCACAGCAATTGGACGTTTCAATGCGTGGAAGCTGCCAGAGTATCCCGGAATAGACGAATACCAGGGGCACTTGAGGCACTCTTCCAATTGGGATCCCAACTTTGACGCGACAGGAAAAAGAGTTGCTGTTATTGGAAATAGAGCTAGCGGTATTCAGATTGTTCCAGAATTGCAAAAGGTTGCCCAGCACCTAGACCACTACGCTCGGTCGAGGACTTGGATTGCGGGCTCTCTAGGTGGACGTGATCGGCTAGCCGAGCCGATGCGCTTTAGCCAAGAGCAGCAGGAAGACTTCAAAGATCCGGAAAAGTATCTTGCGTATCGAAAAGCCCTTGAAAACACATATTGGACGAAGTTCGCCGGGCTGCTAAAGAATTCAAAAGAGAGCCTTGCTTCTCGAGAGGAATTTCGAGAGCTCATGGCTAAGAGGCTCACCGAGAAGCCTGAACTCCTTGACGCTATTATTCCTGACTTTTCGCCAAACTGCCGTCGTCTGACTCCAGGACCTGGCTATCTAGAAGCTCTGAGCAAGGAAAACGTCAGCTTTATTCAGAGAAAAATTAAGAGGTTTACCAAAGTCGGCATTGAAACCGAGGATGGTGTGCACCGTCCTGTCGATGCCGTGATCTGTTCCACTGGTGCCAATGTGGACTATGCTTTCCCTTTCCCAGTGGTGTCTGGCGACGTAGATCTGGCTGAGGCGTGGAAGCCGGAAGGGAAATTCGGGTTTCCGTACTCGTACCTTGGATTTGCTACCCCTGGATTTCCTAACTTATTTTTCATCCACGGGCCTAATGCGGCTGGGCATTCAGGGACTTTTCCTCACGGCAAGTCTCCCTTCTACCTCCTTTCTACTACCCCTACTAACTTTATTTATTCTAGGCGTCGAGAACCAGGTGGCTTACCTCTCGCGTCTGCTGAGGAAAATCAGTGGCCAAGGCATCAAGAGCCTGGTTCCATCGAAGGCTGCAGCCGATGACTTTGTGGAATACTGCGACGCTTTTTTCCCAACGACTGTTTTGACCGAAGGCTGCAGCTCCTGGTCTAATGGTAAGACTTAACCCCCCCACCCCCTTCCAGCTCTCATTCTCATACGTGATGTGTTGTATTTCCTAACTGCAAATAGGCGGTCGACCCGGAGCAAGGATTCACGGCCACTGGCCCGGCAGTGCCGCACACCTTAATCTCATCCGCCGCTCTCCGCGATGGGAAGATTTCGAGTACGAGTTACTTGAGTCGAATAAGAGTGGAAACCGGTTCTCGTACTGGGGAAATGGGAGGACGGCGAAAGAGTCGGAGTCTGGTTCTGATCTGACGCCGTATTTGAAAACTCCTGATCAGGTTGACTTGAGGGATTGGCATGAGAGTTGGTGGAACTTGTAGATATTGAACGCTATTTGTGGTCTTTGAATCTGTATTTCTCATAGGCTATGAGACATATTTACCTTGCGTTCTTGTAGTCTCCTGTATGTACTACCCGTCGCTGGGAGAATCTACAACTGGAATACATCAATTCCTAGTCACGTGGTCCCCCTTTCTTCTCTCGGTTACATTTTGCTTTTGTCTCCCAGCCACTACGCGGGAGATTTTATTACTTATAATCTCTTCCAGCTTTCTCGACATCGCTATTATTACTAACAGCTCGGGATTTCGCCTAAGAGATTACCATTTAACTTCCTGAATGGGACACCTCCGTGAACTGAGCGAGAACTGATCAGGAAATTGAAATTGAACTTTCTTTTTGATCTTGCTGATACCCGAATCTAATACTTATAAGCTATAATAACCCCCCGTAGCTTTTTAACCACTAGAATACATTCCAACTCAAGGTAAGATCTTTCCTCCCTCATCCTGAGGTGCCTTCGCCTTCTCACGCCCCTCGTTCTCTTTCTTCGCATTCTTTTTCATACTCTTTCCACTACCCTTTCTCACTCTAATCAAGTAGTAAAGTAGGACCGCCGTGAAGATATTAAACACAATATAAGCCCACCCGATCCCATAGTCTCTCCACCGAGTGTTGTAACTGATGGAGACGGAATTCAAGAATTGATCTGAGGTCGAAATAGAGCAGTATTGGCAGTCTGCTCTCGCGTCTTTGTTATAGATGGTACCACCAGCGAGTTTGGCGTAGGGTGTTAGATAATCACCACAGGTTTGTCCAGCCAAGGGCTGCATAATGGCGAGTTCGTTGTTCGAGCAGTGGACAGTCTTGCCGGATAAGCCGGTGGAGGCTATTGCTGAGACCAGATCTGAAACACCAATCAACGTCAATTCATTAGATCAAGTTGACATGACTTACAGGTTAGAGGTGAGACGCGGTACATGAAAATCCAGAAGCCTGGGAGGGCTTTAGGAGGTTGGAAGACGCCGTTGAAGGTCAGAGTAAGAGAGAACATCAGGGTAGCGATATTTCCAGCGGTGGTGGCGTCTGGAAGTGCTGATATCAACATGTGGGCGAATGTACTCGCGAAAACGAAGAATTGTATGAGCAAAAGGAGGATAAGGCCTTGTCTCTGTGCGCTGGGAATACCCCCGCTGGTATAGATTGGGTAAAAGTAGGACGCAAAGACCATTACACCTAAAAGGATTTGATATGGTATCTCAACAACGATATTGGCAATAACAAAGGCTTTCCACGTGTATGCTTTCGATGGCTTCTCGCGTACCTCATACAGGTTTCTCTGTAGTATAAATCTTGGCATAATCTGCTGGACCAAACTCGTGAAGATTGTCGTGATCATAAAGATGGAGAAGATGACGTCTTGGATTCCCTGCTGACTTGCATCTGCGTGGAAAAAGGAGAAGCCAATGAAAAGAGCAGAGGCGACCCCCAAAAGGAGTTTGCTGTAGACGTAACCAGGGGTTCTCCAATATTGTTGAAAGACACGAACGGTTACCTCGTATAGCTGGTTGAAGAAGGGCATTGCAAATTCGCTGTGGGATCCGGCTGATTCTTCCGCTTGTTCTTTGCCCATGTTTGCTTTGATTCGTGCGAGCTCCTTTTGGGTATCCTGGGCTTTGTTGCTATTCTTCCATACTTCATGCCAATCCTTGTTTGACTTTCCGCTTGGACCAGCTCCGACCATCGTCAAGACTTTCAGGAGTTAGCCATCCTGCTTCTAATGATAAATTGTTAGACTTACTATATTCTGCAGGGTTGTCTTCCGGTCCGCACTTCTCAGCGCCATTTGACTCGAAATAGTCCAATAAAGTCTCAGAGTTGTGTCCAATATCGCCAAAGTATACAGTTCGTCCACCCTTAGCTAAAAAGAGAAGTCGGTCAAATTCTTGGAAGAGAATAGCACTCGGTTGATGGATTGTAGCCAGGACAGCTTGTCCGCTATCCGCTAGCTTCCGGAGGAAAGAAACAATTGCCCAAGATGACTGCGAATCCAAGCCGGAGGTTGGCTCATCTAAGAATAGAAGGAGGGCAGGCTTGGCTGCTAACTCTACGCCGATGGTCAACAGCTTACGCTGCTCAACGTTCAAACCCTCACCTGGGACACCAACAACTGCTTCGGCAAAGTCCTGCATATTAAGCATTTTGATAACGTCCTCAACGAACTCGTGTTTCTCTTTCTTTGAGACCGTCTTTGGCTGGCGTAACATGGCGGAGAAGCGTAATGCTTCACGGACGGTGGTGGTTTCAAGATGAAGGTCTTGTTGCTGAACATACCCAGTTTTACGTTGAAATGACTCGTCCAGGGGTTTGCCGGAGACAAGCATGTCACCGGTCACTACTCCCATCGAAACGCGTTGCGCTAAAACGTCTAAAAGAGTGGTTTTACCAGCACCCGACACGCCCATAAGTGCTGTGAGAGTATTTGGTTTGACCCATCCAGAGACATTATCGAGAAGCCTGCGGGGCTCTCCTTTAATCTGAATATCATAGCAAACATCTTTCCAGGTGAAAACATCAGTTTGAGGTGCCAAAACTTGGAGATGCTCATCCCGCTGCTGTTCTTGGTCTATATCGTCGTTTCCCACACTTGAAATTCCAGCACCAGTAGGACTTTCATCGTCTTGCTTCGCAGCCTTTTCGGCGGCTTCAAGGTTCTTTGGAACGTGGCCACGTCGAAACACTAGGACCTCCGCGGAGCTATCAGTAGCAGCGTTGAACTCGGTAGCGAATAGATAGAGGGCCAAGAAAAACATCATGAAGGCAAACATGAAGCCTAGATTTCTCCAGATATGCGAGTAGGAGTACTGAAACTAATATTCTCTCAGGAATTGCGGTGTGTTATTACGGATTGAAATGGGTACTTACCTGGCTCTGGAGATAGGCATCGCCGGAAACGGTAGTTTCGCCAACAACTGCACCAGCAATAGCACACACAAAGTGATCCCCTGTAAGTGCATATGTGCCACCAGATGGAACCAGAGTAGAACACGTAAATCTCCGACCATGTAGTTCATTCACAAATAAAGCTTCGAATGCGTATGCGACAGGATTTATCCAGCTTATCCATTTGAACCAGGGGTGCATTAGCGGTCGAGGTCTAAAAAAGCGATGATTAGTAGTAGTCTTTGGACGATGTTCTCAAATGTACGAAAAGAGATATGGGAAATACACAAGTAAAAATGTCTTATTTGAAGTGGGTGATTGAAGAGGTTTAGCCAGGGTCGGAGGGGAATAGGTAGGAGGGTGGTGGATATCGCAATCCTACTTACATGACGAAACCAGTGTAGATAACAATGGCAAGTGTGACAACACCGGCAATTGCTAAGGCCTGCGAAACAGTCTTCGTGGATGCTGCAATACTCCGATAAATTTGACTCATTGTCAGAATTGCCACGAAGTTGAAGAGAAAGAATATAAAGAACTGCGAAGGTTCACGTCTCAAACCGGCGAGGAAATACAAAATGACATTGAAGCCAGTCGCGATAGCAAACTTCACGGGTATGTCAGCAACAATGCCAGCCAAGGCTTCTGTGAATGGATGGTAGAAGGCATAAGAGGCTTGCTTTTCGACAATTGGGCGTTGCGCGTAAAGGGTATTGATTTCGGAGATGGCGATGAGGGCGTTCAAGAGGACGGCGAAGAAAAGAACGCCTCCCTTCTGGAAAAAGCTGGAGGTGTCGTTTCTTGTACCATAGAAAATCGATCCGATGATTAAGGCCATGACAATCTGACCGATGATTGTCGTTACAGTTGATGTTTTATCATTGATCAAGCGCTGGTAGGCCCGCTGAGTACAATACCTCACCTGCATAGGAATGCTAATGGTGTATGGCGATTCAGGCCTGACATGATTTGACTGCATGCCCTTTCGGCTTTCCTGAAACGTTTCCAATGTCTTGCCACCCATGGGAAACTCTCTCTCGTGGTCGCTGGTCTCCCTTTTAAGAGCCGTATACTGTGCCGATTCTTTCCAGAATTTTTCGAAGTCATCTGCTGTCCGTGGGATCTTGCCCTGGAAGCCTTCGCGTACCTTCCGTTCTGATGGATTGGTAACCGATGTCAAAAAATCACCGGTGGTCTGGCGTGGGGGACATTCGTAGCCCATCTGAATGAAGTATTGTCTTGCTTCATTACAAGGCCCGAAATAAATCTGCCGCCCGTCGTACAAGACAACAGCTTTGTCGAATTGATCATAGATTGCCTGAGACGCCTGGTATATTGCTACCAGATGAACTGTGCCGCTGAGATCGGAGGACATGCGAAGAGATTTGGTGAACTCCAGAGCTGTAGCAGCATCAAGACCTCTGGTCGAGTTATCCCACGACGCAATGGGAGAACCAGCCAAGGCCATTTCAGCAATACTAACGCGCTTCCTTTCACCACCGGAGACCCCACGGACATAATCGTTTCCCACTTTAGTGTTGTAGGTATGGGAAAGGCCAAAGGTCGCCATCACGACCTGAGCCATATGCTTTGCCCATGTCTCGCGACCAACGCCTTCGACCAGTCGTTGTTGCGGGGTCCGGACTCGAGCTGCGAATTCCAAAGTCTCGCCGACTGTCAAGTGAGGAAAGTGCTTGTCAACTTCTTGGTTATAGACAATCTCGCCGCGGAATTGCTTCAGCATTTGCTTCTGAGTGATCCCTGTAGAGTGTCGCATTAGTGGTTGCTTTCAGAAGAAGTCTGAGGAGGATGCCAGGTTGGTCGAGGGTGCAGACTTACCATTGTAGTGAATCTCGGATTGTGGCTTCATATCTAAGCCATGCAGCTCTCCCATCAAAGACTTGAGAAGTGTCGAGCAACCACTGCCAGGACGTCCAAGCACAACAAGCATTTCTCCTGACTTGAGAACACCATCAAACTCGTTCAAAATGGTCTTCTCCGGTCCCTTGCTGAAAAATTCCCGGAATCGAAGAGGGGCCAGAAGCAAAGAGCCTACGTTCTTTTGCAGGTTAATAGCTGATCCTGAGCCGCATACTTTTAATTGCTTCCAAACAATACCAGCTCTTCGTTCAATAACTTCATTGTCATCGATCAGTCTCATTACCATTCTCGTCCATTTGTAGACATCAAAGTCTGGGGAGGAGGGATCCAGCACGGGGTCTCCAAGCTTAACGCCATGAAGTGTATCGACTCTCTCTAATGCAGACGATCCACGGGTGTGCGTTCGGGAAAGGGCCACAGAGCCTCCGAATTCAGAGGCTATCCTGTGAAGTTCTTCTCGGTCTCCATATCTTACGGGTTCGAAATGATGTACTATATTCGACCTTCCGGTTTCTGTTCGCTCCATAGCATTTTCATCTTCAGAATCAACTTCCGCTGAGCTGTTGCTAGGTATTATGGCAGATCCGGCAACAAAGTTGGAAGGCTCAGCGAGGATATTTTCCGTTCTTTCAGGGCGGAATTCGTGTTTCTCCGACGACATGTTGAACGCAAGGGAATTGAGCGCTGTGGTCTTCGGCTCTCGGGTGATATTGGACCAGTGCTGCAACGGCTGCACCCAGGCGTATCTCCTATGCTCGCAATCGTTTCAAGAAGGAAAACGCAATTGCTACATCTCAGGGTGTGTTTTGTTTGGGGATACGCGTTTTGATGACTTGCAGGATGACTCTAGTGTGGAACTAAGCATCCGCCAGCCGTGGAATCGTTAGGTAGAGGTAGCCCCGCCCCATAGCTAGGCTAGGTATCTAAGCGTCAACACCTTCATCGAGGAGTGAATTGAAAGGCGGGCCAGAAAATCCCCTCCGCTGATGGGTAACACGAGGAGGATGAGTAAGTACACTAGGCTCACTGCGGCAAGACGCGTCCGAGTTTACGAGATTAAAGTTCAGTTCTTGACTCGAAAACATCATGATAAGCCTTGTGGCCCCGAATTCGGTGGAATGTAGATTGCCGAAGGATGAGACAGTTGATCTGCAACCTGATCGGATCGCCAACATGGGTTTATGTCCCCTCATTCTGATTTAGATACAGTGTATACGAGTACCTACCGATTGGCCTTTTCGTACTACCTGTAAGTAGAACTGCAAGTACGGTAAGATAGAGCTGTTGAAAATCAAGGTCAGATCTTGCTTAGTTGAGCGCGTCATCGACTTTACGCTGTATATATATAGGGAGGCGATACATGCTATAAAATTAATCAATCAATCCATCATCAAGAGCAGCATCCACGAAAACTCACAAGTTACCAGTAGCGTAAATACTCAACTCCGACGGTTTCGGTCGAGACACCTGATGACGTACCAAAGCGTAGGTATATAAACACCGAGAAAATGCGCTAACCACTAGTCCATTCGAGGATGAAAATAACTTCTATAGTCCAGACTCCAGTCTCACAACCACCATATATATGTCAGCATGCTGTCAGATACCTAGTCATGACGTGTGAATATAGCGGGTGGGTTTAATTTGACCACCCGTTTCATCCGGTCAGCAGAGTTATGAACGTTATAAAATTATGCTGTTTCTTTGAACGGTTCATACTCTCGCACTCTTTCCAAGTTACGACGCCAAGCGTCCGATGTGTTCTTTCTGTGTACTGGTGTACAGCACGGTAATCATTCTCTCCGTCGATCAGGGTGAAAACAGTTCAGAGTCAAGCTCCTAGGCCGGGAGATCTAGCATAACTTGCTGAAGCCCTAAATTCCAGCAGTATTACTATAAAGAATCAAAAATCCCTTCTTGCAGCTGAAGCTTAAAAAGATAACAAAATTCATGCTACTTGGCATTTAATTCAAAAGGCACTAGCAAATAACTTCCGGGCTACACTTTTAAAAAACAGTACAGCGATAAAAGAGCAACGCAAACCCGAACTAAGGGGATATCCTCGGCGGAAGCCAGGCTTGCTAATGTTTTGATTTTATTCTATACAGAATAACTAAATACTATTCACATCCCCCAAGCTTCACCTAGCTATCACCACCCGGGGATGTTAAACTGAGAAGTGCAATCGAAGCCCCTTCTACAGCCGCAAGATCTTCTCGCCTCGAGCTAGATGCAGGGTCCAGGTACGGGCGCTCTCCCAGACTAACTGCACGCTGTCCTGTCCGAGTGCCCAAGCCTTGGTAATCAGGGGTAGCCGCATGGTACGTTGAGCGGCTATAATAATCAAATCAGTTTACCGTCCTGAAAGGCATGTGAGGAAACCTACTTATCCCAAATAACCAAATCATTCTCATTTTCCCAGTGCACCCGCGCTTGAAGGTCGTGATTCTCCACAATCAGACGCAGAAACCAGTCCTGCAACGACCGAGATTCCTGCTCCGTAACGCCGTTGATGTGTTGCACGTGATGCCCGACGGCGAAGATGGACTTCCATCCCGTCACGGGATTGGTGCGAACGACGGGATGGATAGCTTCGAGTTTCTCGCCGACGTTTTCTGGGGCGCCTCGTTCCTCGGTATAGAGCTTGTAGCCGTTGATGGCGGCAGCCTTGCCAAATTTCGGCTGCCCGTATGTTGCTGTTAGGCCTTCGAGGAGCTTTTGGAATGGAGGGGATATTCGATCGTAAACGTCGTACCCGCTGGCGAACATTGTATCGCCGCCAGTTCTGGGTAGCTTTGTTAATCTGAGCACTGCATAATCACTGGGAACGGGCTCAAAAGTTATGTCCGAGTGCCACTGATCTGAGGTTCTTTGTCAGTCTCGAATCGACCCTTTGAAACCCGCTAGACGCACCTGTATTGCTAGCCTTAACAGTCTCACGATCCTGAACCCCTTTGAATATGATTCTTCCTCGTGTAGAATCAATGACACTAATCTCTTTGTCTTTCACCGGTTCCGTAGCGCCAACGTGAACTGTAGGGTGAATGTGCAGCTTGGAGGTACTAGGTTTTCCTGAGAGTTCTCCTAATCGCTGGACTAATACTTTCTGTAGGTCATTATCAAGTGCGTCCTGTCGTCGGAAAACGACAACGTTGCGCTGGGAGACTTATACTTTTAGCTTTGCGCTTACTCACTCTATGGCAAGTTTTGTACTCACTCGTAATAGCAAGGTCTCGAAGGATTTCGTCTGAATTTGGAGCGCTCAACCAATCTACGAGTTGCACATTCTTGAATTCAGTCCCAATGACAGCAGTAAGATCTCTACTCTCAAATGGCTCCAGGGCACCACTTAGTTTTAGTGGTGTTCGTGTTTGTTGTTTGCTAGGTACAGGCTCTCTAGATGTGGCATCTTGACTTGGTGTAGTTGCGCTTGGCGCCATCTTGTTTCTAAGATAGGATAGGATAGGGATCAATTATTGTCCGTAATGATATAGTTTTGAAAATCAAAATGAAGTTATATTTACCAGGACAGGTAGATTCGGCAAACATAGAAGTGTGGCCGATAGCGCACATCTATCGGGAATTGTCATCCGTTCTCCAAATTGCGTGCTAGGTACTACGTATTATATGCTATAGAGAGACTCTTGGACTGAAAGAACGGAGCGAGTGGTAGGCACACTGCTAGGTACATGACTCAAACCCAGTAGTTCCCTTACTATTTTGAAGGTTCCCATGACTCCTGATTGTTAGTCCGAGGCTGGACTGGGGGGTATAAACGCATTATACGTACTACCCCTTGCTCACGAGCTTAATATTACAGTAATATTCTTTTTTAGGGGCATTTTTTATAGACGATACTCAACTATATATATTCCAGAGCCTATTCATAACTTTCTATTTTTAGCATCTAAGAAAAAGTCCCCAGATCTTAAGTTTCATCCCACTAATTACAATTTAGAGAGCGCAGCCCTGCGAGAAGTAGAGTTTGGGTCTAAATACGGCTTTTCGCCCACGGAGACAATTCTATTACCTGAACGACTAGTATCGTAATCACTTAATCGTTCATTAGCAATCGGTAATATATCAAAGATGCAGATGACTTACAAGGTTGCGGTGTGAAAACAGGAACGACTATAGTACTGTTAGTTTTATTTCAATGTGGTATTAGTAGAAGATTATACTTGTCCCAGATGGCTATGTCATTCTTTCGCCATTTGAATCGAACCTGGAGGTCATGGTTTTCAACTACAAGTTGAAGAACTATTGCATAGTATTAGTCGTTAAGCAGATTTGAGAAGGGGGTTTAGAAGCAGCTCAACTTACAATATTCTTTCAGGATCTGATCCTCGCGAGGAGTCACGTTGTCAAATCGTCCGTCGTGGACTTGATGGCCTGCAGCCATAATGCTCTTCCATCCTGTGACTGGGTTTGTACGTATAACGGGGCTGTGAATATTAGCATTATCAGGCTATCAAAAAGTAGTGATGTATATACTGAGAGGCTTCAAAATCGAGACCACGATTGTCTGGTGAGCCACGATCTCCTGATATCAGATCATCACCACCTTCAGAAGCTAGTTTTTTCAGTGTTGCCTGGAGGTAAGAGCATTAGCTTTCAGTATCTAATGATTTATGTTATTTCCCAACTTACGTTACGGTGGGTTGCTGTCAAAGTTTCCGCAAACCTTTTCCAAGCAGGACTCAAGCGATCGTAAGCTTCATAGCCACTATCATCTATAAGCTGTATTCTCGAGAAATCAATTGGTATTCTGACCTAGCAAAAATAGTGTCTCCGCCAGTCTCTGGCACAACTGTCATTTTCAGGATTGCATAGTCCGAAGGAACATGCTCGAATGTAATGTCAGAATGCCAAAGAGTGCTGGCAAGTGGTTTTAACGAGGAATGGTGTTCTTTGTGAGACGATTTTGCGGTCTGTAGATTAATTTAATTAGTGCGTGAGATTCTGAATCATGCTAAGATCTCTGACCTCTGAAGATATCACCATGACCTCTTCTTCAGGCTTGGGCTCTCCATCAACCACAGCCTGAGTCTTTCCACTTCTGAAGGCATGGCGGTGCAGCTGATACTCTGTCAGTATATCAAAGAACTACTCGTGTCCAACCGGAATAACTAACCTTTGACGATTCTGGTTTTCCAGAAAGTTTCCCGAGCTTCTCTCCAAGAATCTTTTGATCATTAATCTGCAAGTCTTGATTGCGAAAAACTATCACACCGCGCTGTGAAACTGTATTTAATTAACATCGGCTGTTCTAGATCACAATCCGGAAGCGCATACCTAGGATTGCCAAATCGCGAAGCTTTGTATCGTCAGAGAGCAATGTACTAAGCTGCAGCTCAGGGAACTCCCTCCCGATGATTGGAGTTAGATCATTGGATTTATAAATATCTAAAGATCCAGAGTACTTTAGTGGTGCTCGTCTTTTGCTAGGGCTTGTTGTTGCCATCTTTAACGTGATCACAGAGAGTACCCGGGGTCGTTACTTCAACCAAGCTTGATATCAGAATAAATATAATAATAGTAAGATTCACAACGAGAAGAGTATTTGCACTGCGACTTCGGACTTTACTAGGATAACCTACTAGTAAATCCTAGGAAGTGCGGTACATCCACAATGGTGGGCTATCAAAGGTGGGCTAGCCAGATGCCACGCGGAGTACATGCATACAATAGTAATGAGTGGACCATCAGTGGTATTATCACGAATAGCCGCAGCTAATAGCCAGAGGATATGGTAATGTCCAGAAGTAAGATTCCAATTCTCTCCATTGCGGCGTCACCCGTGACTCAACACTCTGCTAAGATTACAACCTAAGATGAACCAACTAAGTAAGGTATTAGTAAACAACGGAATAATAACGCTGCATTTGGTACTCTGGAACCTGGAGTCCAGCTCCACAGTACGTACTTTTTGGTGGTTAGGAAAGTGATGTTGTGACTTCTTAGATTATGTCGTGACAGTTAATAAGTAGATCTGACTAAGCGACCTATTTCAATGCATTGGAGCGACTTAATGAAGACCAACGCGCCTACCCTGTTTAATCGAACCCCACAATCTTTATTCTAAGCTTACATTGCGCTATGATTTAGTTTATTGTGCCAGAGACATCATTGAAGTGGTTTCCTTAAAGGTTCTGCGAGCACATCGACAAATTCGTGGTATCGTACACACCGGTCACACTGGACGACGCAACCTTTCCGAGCAGCATGTCGTCTACGAAAGTGGTTGAGAATGTTCCTCGAGCTGAGATCGACCATCCAAAGCCAACTGCAATACTGAATGGAATCGATGTTTCAGCAAACGTCCGTTCTTGGAAATCTTACCTTTGGGATACCTTTGATAAGTCCCCGGCCGAGAAAAAACTACTCTTGAAGGTCGACGCAACCCTGGTAACCTTCGGATGTTTGGGCACCTTTATCAAATTCCTAGACAGAGCTAATCTCAATACCGCCTTTGTCTCTGGTATGAAGGAAGAGCTGAATTTGTATGGAAACCAACTCAACTATGCCAACACTTCCTACAGTATTGCTTCGATCATCGCCCTGGTACCTGTCAATCTACTCTTGACCCGAACAAACCCGAGATATTTTATACCATTTTTAGAGACTGGATGGACCATATGTACTTTCGGGCAGTCAAGGATGAACACGCCTGCACAGCTGTATGTCTTGCGAGCACTTCTTGCAATCTTCGAAACAGGCCATTACTCAGCAATCATGTTCCTCTGTGGTTCCTGGTACCAAAAGGGAGAATTGGCCAGACGCATGGCAATTGTCAATATGGCGGCTCAAGCCGGTCCCATGTTTTCCGCATATCTTCAAGCTGCTGCTTATACCGGGCTCAACGGGGTCAACGGACTAAGCGGGTGGCGTTGGTTATTTATAATTGACGGGATTATTTCTTTGGGCATCATCATTCCGCAGTTATTTCTACTTCCTGAAGTGCCGTCACGGTTGAAGCCAAACTTTATGTTTTCAGCAGAGGAAATTGAACTTGCGAGAGACAGGCAACCCAAGGAAGGTCGAGTAAGACAAGGTGCATTCTCTCGAGCGCAGATTCTGAGATGGTTTACAACACCTGAGATCTGGATACTCTGGTTAATCGCTGCTTCGCAAAACATTGGCTATCTCCCGAATCAGTCTATGGCCTTTTGGTTCAAGGCATGGAACAAGATAAAGCCGAAAAGTTATACAGTGCAACAAATCAGTAAGTTTCTGTCTTAGCATCTCTATGTTGTCAGAACACTTCTAACTGGTATTAGATAATTATACAACTCCAATTTACGCAACGACAATTACTATCACCACATTAATGGCTTGGGCTAGTGATACTATATTCAAAGGTCGCCGTTGGCCTATGCTGATCTTAGGAGGGGCAGTCAACTTTGTAGTGTGTATTCTGCTTGCGACAACTCCCGTGTTCCCTGCAAACAAAGCTTTCCGTTGGTTTCTATACTACCAAACCGGCTGGGGGGAGGCTTCAAATTGCATGTTTTGGGCCTGGACAAATGAGATATTGTAAGGATATCACACTACCCTGTATGAACCTTACGACTAACAGCAGCAGATCTGGTGATCCTGCCACTCGTGCTTTTGCTGGTGCCGGCCTCCAAGTCTGGTCCCAAGTATTCGCGGCGACTATGTAAGATATCCCATTGTGGCATATATTTGAGAGATTGTCTAATTATCAATAGTCCCCTTGCTGTCTTTCAGACGGTCGATCAACCTCGTGTCAAAGCCGGGAACTTCACCGCAGCGGGTTTCTGGATCGTCGAGATCATCTGTGCTTCTGCCTTGGCGTATATTTTAAAGTATAAGAAGGGAAAAGGGATTGAGCTTCTCCAGGTTGTTCCTGTTGAAGAAAGTCAAAGCGAAAGTATCGAGGATCTTCAAGGGAAGAGCGGCGCCCAACCGCATGTGATAGCTGTCTAAGTTGGGGGTTCCATAGCTGCATCCAAACTGCTCATGTGCAATACTGCGCTTACGGGTGGACTAAGATTCGAAGCTAATAGCTTAGTAGAAAATTTAAAGTTAGAATAATAGTTCAATCCTCTATACTGCAGTAGCATATCTATCGTCTAGGAACATTTTCACAAATGGTAAGAATTATACTGTATGAAAAAGGTTATGAATATCTATATCTTTTACGTACTAAGTTTATCTTACACGTGACGCTCTTATGCTATTCAAAGCGTCCCTTATTGAACTCCAGTCTCTTCCTAGTGATACTATTATTCTCCCCGTTTCAAGTCTATCGTAAGCATAATAATCATCCAGTTTACGTATATTACCCTATTGAATTTGTACCCGAATATCGGAGCCCATCAGATAAGGTAAGTATGGCATCATTGACCTAAGCAATTCTCTCATTATACTAACCGCAGTGGCTATCCAGGAGTTATTCGGCAATAAGAGAGAAGTCGTGCTTGCATATGCATATGGCGTTCACTCTATCTAGCCGAAGAACTTAGCTACCCCGCGACGCGGCTATAAGCTATGGGGCATTATTATTGCCGGACTTGCATGTTTCTATACGCCGTATTATATAAGTTCTGGCTAGTGGAAATGTTCGTATTCTAGTATATAAAGTGTTGTTTTCTAGGGGTTTGATCTATAAATAGACAACGATATCCACCGAGTTTTAAGCTACTAGATACCTTGCTTGACCTGTATTCGAGCCCCATTAAAGTAAATCCAGTGATAATACCCTGTATACAATCTACCCCACCATACACTGCACTAGTTGGGTAGCTAGAGAGCTGCCACCAACTAGTCTGCAGCACAATCGGAACATGAGCCGAGAAGACGACTAGTCAGATGTACTTCGTAGTAGAAACGAACTCTTCCATCAAAAAAATATAATCCAAACCTTTATGCTGGGCTGATTTCACTTCGATCTCGTGTATTCTGCAAAATCAGTATGGCGCCTCCTATCAAAAGAGTCGCGGTTATCGGTGCTGGTCCCGCTGGGGCTATCACAATTGATGCATTGACCCAGGAGAAGAAGTTTGACATTATTCGCGTTTTTGAAAGACGTGAGAAAGCTGGAGGTATCTGGTGAGAAGATCTTGTCAAGACTGTTGAATCTGCTTCTAATCGTATGATTCTAGGATTAGAGACGAGAAGGAGCAACCAAAGATAACAGATCTTCGCGCATTGATTGAACAGAGAGCTGATTTACCAATACCGATCCCGACTCAATTTCCGACAATCACGTCCCAAGAACCAGAGATCAATGGAAAGGAATATCGTTACACGTACACACCAGTCTACCCTGGGATGATCTCTAATATCGATGAGCGGATTATGAGTTTCAGCAACGAGCCCTTTCCTACAAACATAGATGCGGATGCCAACGGGGTCATTGATCCCAAAACACCATTTCGTCAAAGTGAAGGCATTAGAGAGTGGGTTGAAAGTTTGTTCAGTCGTAAAGGGTACCTCCACCAGGTCGAATACAACACTGCAGTTGAGAGGGCAGAGAAGAAAGGGTTAGAGTGGATCTTGACGTTGAGGAAATCGTTGCCTGGAGACACACACAATTATTGGTGGCAAGAAACCTTTGACGCGCTCGTGGTTGCAAGTGGGCACTATAGTATACCGCGCTTTTCTGAAGTCCCAGGCCTCGTTGAATTTGGAGAAAATCATCCGGGTGTTGTTGAGCACAGCAAAACATACCGCGGACCAGAGAAATACCGTGGGAAGGTGAGTTTCAAGATCCTCTGAGTGGCGAGATACCCCACGCTAACAGCTTTTAGAAAGTTGTCACAATTGGGGCTTCTGTATCTGCGACCGATATAACGAGGCAAATTGCTACCATTGCACAATCACCAGTGTACGCGTCAATACGAGGACCGCATCGAGTATACGGCATTGTGCCTTTTGAGCATCCTCATATAGCGCTGAAGCCAACTATATCTCGTGTTTCTACATCTAAAAACAAAAGAACGGTATACTTCTCTGACGGCACGCAAGTTGATGACGTGGATTACATCATTTTTGGAACGGGATTTGACTTTAGCTTGCCATTCCTCCCTTCAGTCAAGATTGAGAACCGGAGAATCTTAGGGATATACCAGCATATATTCATGCAAGATGATCCGACGTTAGCCTTTGTGGGAGCGGTAAGTCACCCCATTCAAGTCGTGTAGTCTGTACTGATTTTGAAAAGGTCTCGGCTGGCTTCACGTTCCTAGTTTTTGAGTGGCAAGCAGTTGTAGTAGCTCGATTCCTCGCAGGGCGTATTGCTCTCCCATCGAAAGCCGTACAGAAGAAATGGGAAACGGATCGGTTAGCAGTCCGTGGTGATGGGCAGCCTTTCTTCAAGATAGCGCCAGACTTCGAAGCCTATTTTGAAGCTCTTCGAGAGTTGGCTGGCGAACCAGCCCCTGGGGTCCCAGGCAGACGGCTGCTGAAATGGGATCCTGCTTGGCTTCAGATTGCAGAGCAAACGATGCAGCAGAGGATAGAAAATTGGAAGAGAACATCTGCCATTGCAAGCGCGCAGCTTTTGGAGGCGCAGACTGTAAATGGTCAGCAGCCTAGAGATACCAGAAAAACTGAACGACTGGCTCGATTATAGTTTTGCGATAGAACAAAAGTATATCAGATAGATATTAAACTTTGGATGCACTGGTTAGATAAACCAGGGAACAGGTCCCTACCTTGCCGCAACTAAGATCACAAGATTGAATTATATACGGCGCTGTTTCTGAATTTCTTTTCCGTCCTGTATTCCACCTTTACTTCAAAAACGACGCTAAAATCCAAGATGCAGAGGACTGACTTCCTCAAAGCAATTGCGCTATCAACAGAAAAAGGCCATGAAAACAAAGAAGTAATTTTACTGAATGTTTATAAATGGCACCTTGCACCATTCAAGCGGAGTCTGTAAAAGAATATATCCTCAACATCAGGCCAACGTGACTTCACACTTCCTCTACCACCCATTGTATTAGCCAACTCAAAATTCTGCAAATCAGTAAAACTAACAGCCTGGGTGACCTATTCTCTCTCTAGATTCCCCGAAATGGGTGCGCTGAGCATACTTCCCTAGATCACGTGCCTCTCCACCCCTGACTTCACTTTCAAGACTCCAGACCTAGCGTATGAGAGCATCGTGAGAAGAAAAGTGAGATATCAAAGAGACCAGCCTGAGGCAATGCTAATAACAGAATATCAATCAAGACAGTCTTACGCTTTAACTTCAAGCTTCGTATACGGGAGGGACACCCTATAAAACACGATTCCAAGTCGAACCCACGTTTGTCATGCTCAAAAACTTCCGCTTAGACGCCAAATAACAATCAACGTAAGCACGAGTAGTCAGGCCAAGCCAAGAGTAAATTAACTTTGAAACCATGCAATGCACAGTTTCCTAGCCACAGTGCTGTCTATCGCCAACTACTGGGAAACGTGATATGCGTTACGCATTCCAATGCTGTGGGAACTCACCCAACGCAGACTTTAAGATTTTGATTTAACAATTCTACTGTCATCAATGTATAAAAGTGGTCACTGATTGCGAAAGTCCGAACTTGCGGATGGAACTGCACTTGGGCAACAGGTTGAGCAGTGGGCGGGCGAATATACATCCAGCGACTACGGCATAAATCCTTGGAATAGCATAGGACACGAAGGGGCAAGCGGGATTTACAATCATGAACTTTTAATGTCCCACTGCCTGAGATATTTAGATGGGCGCCACTGCTAGACAACGACATAAACCACTAGATATATCACCGCTTCGCGCAGTAATAATAGAAGAAAAGTAATAGTCCTTTCTTTCCTTTCATCTGTCCGATCGAAACTAGATGGGGAACAGCATCCAGGTCTCAGGAGCACGAAACCTTGATCGAACACCACTGCTACCACGAAGGCTGATGAAGAAAATACTCCGTAGTATTTCATAAATGATTGCAGTGCATAAGAGACGATCAACACCACGCAACACCACGCCAACAACAAAACAGTACATCATGCTACAGCAAACCAGAAAACAAAAACAAAAACGCTCCGAAATACCCATCCACGCAGCCGCCAAACCGCACAATCCCAAACGTAAATTGCTAACACAAGGAAAATGGACAAAGAATGCGAGTAGCACTAAACCTGAACCCGAAACCCTTACTTGAATACTTTATTTTATAGCGATAAAACGTAGTCGCGAGGACATTTCCATATAGCAAGTGAGCGAGCATTTGTGATTCATAGCTAAGAACTCAAGCCTGGGTGTATGATTCACACGATGGCATGTATAATAGGCAAAAGGCCAACAGGTCACACCTGTAAAGCAGTGCAGTGCAGCTGCTTAATCGAGTGCCTAATTCCATTTTCTTTGTTCGAAACCCCACGAAGCCTAGAACGAAGAAAGGTATTTCATTCCCGATGCGGCGACAGGAAGCGTTGGGTGAAAGAAAGGTGCAGGGGATAAAGGATATGAGGTATGGAGACTGGAAGACATTGCCAGTGCAGGGAGGGAAAGGGCACTGAATCATGAATGACAAGAGAAGTGTGCTTTAAAAGTCACAGCCGTCCCACGTACGTACTTTGAATCATTCACGCAAAATTCGAATTTACCTTACCTACTAGTACGGAACTCACCTCAATCCAACCCACCACAAACATACATCCATACACACACACGCACATAAACCATGCCCCGCCGACCCCGCCACCTAACATTCCCACCCTCCCAATCCTCCTCGCCCTACCCCTCCTCCGCGCTCGCCAAACCCACATCCCCAACCGTACCACGCACCCCGCTCATCCCGCCCCTGCGCCTGCACCAGCGCACGCTGATCCCGTCGCCGCCGGTGTCGCCGCAGTTCCTGGCCATGGCGCCGAGTAATCCGCACGCGTGGATCTGGAGGTGCCATGTTTGTATGCGGACGTATCGGTTGGGGGTGACGAGGAGGTGTTTGGAGGACGGTCATTATTTCTGTAGCGTGCCGAGTCCGCCGGTTACGCCGGTGGGGAAGAAGGGTATGTTGGATGTGTTGTTCCCTTGCACTTTCTTGGAGGTCAAAATGTGACATGGAGAAAGAAAGAAAGAAAGTAAATAAGGGTTGAGACTGACAGATTGTAATGTAGGTAAAAGACATCCTCCTCGTGGATGCCGTGCGGAATTCGATTATACCGGGTGGTCGAACTACAACATCTGGCGACGAGAAGTGAAGAGGATAATAGCCGAACGAAAGGGACAGCTTGGTACAGTCACCACGAAAGGACGTTGGTCCGACTCGGATTCCGATTTCGACGATCTGTACTTACCGCTTACGCCGCGCTGGAAAGAGCGGAATTGCTGGATCGACTGCTCGTTTCCGAGCGAGTGCCATAATTACCGGGCTCGGTTGCTGAGGGAGAAGGCGCTGCTTTCGACGCGGTGGGAGGAGCAGAGACAGAGGGAGGAGGAGGAGGTGGCGCTTTTTAGGGATGTTTATTGGCGGGATGAGGGGGGTGGGGGTGAGGAGTGGACAGGGGAGGAGAA
>QGMF01000541.1:0-26254 GCA_007821475.1 Lachnellula arida | reverse complement strand
TCAAGTACTGTAATGCTACCCTATGTCACGTGCCTCAACCCCATCCGTCTTCCCCGCAGACTTACCGCTCCGCTCTTTTATGAACCCGGTATTTACGTATTGATCTGTCTATTGATAATTTACGTGGATAGCCTAAAACACGGTTTATTGTTCATAACACTCTCGAGCTTTTACATTGCCTTCTCTGACTGTCAAGTCTGACTACCGGTACTGTACTCTGCTCCGCTCTGGAGTGAGGAGCAGGAGCTATCATCTATGAATAATCCGGCGTATCTTTCAAGTCCTTCTTCGACTCCTCTACCATCTCCTCAAAATGCCCGAGGTTCATGCTCCCTATATAACTTGCCGCGTCTTCAATAGTTCGCCGATAATGCAGGACCCCATCATCCTTGCAAAGCATCGTAGAACCCCCATCCTTCGTCTCCTTGGCAGTGTCTAGATACTCATGAAACCTTCCTGGAAGATTCATGCTTCCAATACAGCCGTTGGCGTCTTCGACCAGCTCCCGAAAATGCAAAACCTCGCCAGGTTTTCTCTTGCACAACATCATGGTCCCCTTGTTTTTTGTCTCCTCATCTATGACTACGAAATATTCTCGATCCGTCTGCAAGTCCTCCGGTGAACCTTGAAGAAAATGACTGAGGTCTTGGAGCGTTTTGCCAACGAACGCCGAATGGAACGAGGTTAACTTGCTGTCAGGCATAGGACGCGGCTTCTGGGGATCGCCGTCGTATCTCGGGAGTCCTGTGTATGACTCGGACTGCATGGTCCAGATAAACTGAACGTCTCCCATGAATATGTTTTTGTCGAGGATTTCATTAATCTCCTACCAAACCACGTCAGTGAGATATTGAGGTAAGAGAAAAGGAGGCAAGACCTTGAGCTCGAACTCGGCAATGGCAAACATCATGAATGGTGGGCCTTGACCTGCCATCCTCCAAATCCAGCGAGCGCGTGGGCGGAGATATAATACGATTATCTGCTTTCTATGAGGGCGTACGAAAGATACCTTCTCTTGCTGACTATCGAACTGATGTCTTTGTAGGTATGTGAGGTGTGGGTATGTGAGGTGTAGGTATTTGTATGTAGGCAAACTCGGGTGGCGAAATCAACTTCCACCTCGGGATTCCAATCGCACGAGGCACATCCAACCAACATCGGGATTTGGCGCGGCCACCTCCGGACAGATGCATCGTTCTGCAACATTTGTCCGTTCCAATCAAGTAAATTCGAGGCTGGTATCTTTGGGGTGGAAACACTTCCAACTCAAACAACTCAATATAAGTTATTCCTTCGAGGGTTAATAATAGGACACTCGCATCAGCATGCAACAGGTGACTCTGTCCTAGCACCATTGCATCCCCTCAAAACCTCTACAAGATCCTGTGTCAAGTTGGCAGTAAGCACTGAGCCTCCTTCTCGTCAACTACAACTGACATAACACATGGTTAAATGGTATGCCTTTCAACAGAGCCACCCACAAGCTACAACAACAGGAGCGTGAAGGAACGGAAGTTGTTGACAACTTTTAAGTGAAACACACTTCTCGTACAAAAATGCAACCAAGAGGAGCGGAAAAGTTGGTACTGTAATTTAGACACGTTTTACTCGATGGATACTCCTGTTATGGGCTCAATAAGAATGGAAAGTGACCTTTTGGTCATCCTTCTTGTTGGTAGGATTGATGGTTTCTGACACACCATGAGAGTTGAAGAGCCTGAGAAATCAGCTGGTATAAAGAGCTCAACTGCTCAGATACTTGAGATGGATAGTTAAGAGACAGTTGATGAGTGCGCCCTCTTCAAACAACCATCACTTGATATTCTTTGGAACCCATCACACCCTTCGCTTATATCATTACTATGAAACTCTATACAACACTTTTACTGGCATTTGTCTTTGCTAGCTACTGTATCGGTGAAGTGCTTGCTGTCCTTCTTGTAAATCGCACTCATGCTCGCGACCTTGAGCTCCGAGATGACCCTCACGACCGCGGAACGTTCATCATGTACTGCGCTGGACGACACGGAAAGCCAGCTTACGGTGCGTGCAACAACGCCTGCTACTCCATAAACTGCATTGGTGCCGCTTCAGACGAGGCCAAAACAATGCGCCTTGCACAAGACCCTTCGAAGAATCGTGAATGGTCCGGCTGTGAGGCTGGAACTGATTCTGTAAGAAGCCACTCACCGTTCAATCAGCTTTTTATCGACCGCTTCAACCCGCCTACCGAACTGAACTGTGACGAATGGCCTGTGGCAGACACGGAGCAAAAGCCTCCTGGCCCAAATCGACTGCCTAACAGTTTACGACTCATACCCAAAGGGGAGAATTTTGGTAAGTGCTTCCATCGAGTTGTCCGGGTCATGGAGGAAATATTAATTGTTAGATGCAGTTGCCGGTGGACAATACTCTTCTTTCAAAGTGAACGCCCCAGGAAAGGGAGGTCAAACCGAAAAGAAAGGAGATGGCCCTTTTGTATTTGGTGATTACTGGAAGATTGAGCTTAATACGTTTGGAATGTCCGACCAGGACAGAGCTAAGTAGATATAGCCCCTCTCGAGACTTTTCTCATCAATTAACGCAAGCAGTTATGTCCCATACTGCGTAGCTGAAGCAGGCACACCATCTTGTAACAACGACGGTCAACAATTCTACATGTCGACCCTCGGAGATCCAGACAACCTGAAAGGAAAGCTTTCTGCGAATTACGACGTGGACACCGACAACCACTATCGAATGACGGCAGCTACCGATGAACAGTTTCCACAAGGAGATATTAGGCAGTGCAGTCTGGAAATCACGCATGATCTTGTTGCTAAATTGTGGCAAGTGCAAGTCTGGCAACACCCGACCGCTTTGCGTTCAAATCACAAGCCAATTGCGACTCTGCAAGACAAGGAGTTGAAGAAAGGCGGCTCCCTCACCGTCGAGGGTCCACCGCAGTGGACTAAAATTACAAATATTGATGATGCTGCACCAGCGAATGGTAAGACTACTGTGAAATTGCAGTTCGACGCTCCTGATATACATTTACCGCAGGGTTTGAGTTGGACGACTCCCACGTGGTGCACACCATACAGTAATGTAGAGAGGACTGATGGATACGATTGCGAGTTCCCGTGCATTGAAACGAAAAAGACAAAGTAAAGGCATACAGATCTAGGATAGTAATTGGGTCACCCCTTAAATAGATATTCGATTGGATGGATGGTCAGTTTGGGAGTCTTTTTATTTTATTTTTAGTTGCAACCTATTAGACTCATATTCAAATGATGGAGTTTGTTAGTTCTTTTTAGGAGTTATTTGTATTCAAGGATATTGCGATGGATATAGGAAACACGTTCAAATATTCGCTTAAATAAAGGGGGGAGCTTAGACATCAAATGACTACCTAGGTACCTATTCTTCGCCAGAGAAATACATTTTCTAAATCAAATCAATTACCTTTTTTGCTGCGTTAGTCCTTCTATCCAGCGCCAGAGACTAATGTGACCCCTCAACCCTAACCCTCCTTTTCCTTGTGAGTACCGCACAGCGTACTCCTCCTGAGCCTGAATCTCATCGCAAGAATCTTCCAAAGATGCGTACTAGTAGGCTTAGTAGAGTGCACCATTAAACTACCGTATTAGTTAAGATATAAGCCCTGGGCTACTAACTTTCCCGTTGGGGTAGACTTCCGCTGGGACCTGGGCGTATAACTAAGCATAGGCTTATATAATGTGAGTAGATCCTAGCACGGTGGTGCACAAATTGACCCTTGTAGTATTCTATAGGCGTGCCGTAGTACGCTAATGATATAAGCCCATGGGCTTATATCACTAGCGTTGGGATGATTATGATTATAGCAATGGGCGTGTAAACGCTTATATCCTAACTAATACGGTAAGACTGCTTCTATTTGGTGGCGTCACCGAGAATCAGTACTTCTGCACTTTTAGATAGACACGCAGTTTAAGGTTATGTTTTTTTGAGATTATTATGTGGACCACCACCGTATTATCGTTACTATACATAACCGGAGAGCTTAGAGTTCCAATTTGTCTTTTCGCTCCAGTTAGAAGCAGCAGCAGCTAGTTTCAGAACTTCGCTAAAGAAAAAGGGGGGGAAGGAGGGGAGGACGGATGATTAGCGAGGAAGGGTAATTGCGGCTTGTGGGGCCTCAGGCCTCCACTAGTATATAGACGGCTCCTGCCACACCTCTTTACAATCCAGCCCACCTTCAATCCACAATAGCGTACTCTCACATTAGTCCCCCAGGCGCGAGAGGGGTGTAGCTCCCTTGCATTAAAGCTATTTAGCTCTGCATTGTACGCAAATCTAGCTCTTAGTCTGCTTCTCTCTAGCCTTGCTAGTATATCGTCGGTTCGTCGCCTGTCCGTCAATAGCCTTATCCTTAGTTCGGTCCTTTTGGCTCTCGTTCCCTTAATAGCGACCTCTCGCGGCAGTTGCTCTAATCTAGCAACCTCACATTAACGCCTCTGCAGTTCTCGTTCTAGTCTAACGATCTTAGCGCAGCAACGCTTTTTCTTCCCTTAGGTATTGCGCTATCTTCCTCCAGGCCTCGCTCCGATCCTTACATAGCAACATCTCGCGGAGTTGCCTAGTCTGCAACGCTTCTTCCCTTTCCTCTAGGCCTTGCTCTAATCCTTAGATAGCAATATCTCGTAGTAGTTATTCTAGTCTAGCAACCTTACCTCTTCTTCCTCTAGGCCTCGCTCCGATCCTTACATGGCGATTTCTCGTCTCCGGCATATAGTCGACATTATACGATATACGCGGTGTAGGAGAATGCGGAGGATATAGCAATTAGCGGATTTAGTGCCGGGGGAAACATTACTTGCAGGTTTAGGAGGAGTATAGAGAGAGATTATATAGCTTTAGCAGGGGATAGGAGGAGTAGGGTGGAGAGGTTTCTAAGGCTTTATCTGGGGTTAGGGAGGAGATTTGTAGCACTTTAGCAGGAGATGGAGTGAAGGCTTCTTTGTCTACAGGGGGTGACTATAGGGCCTCAGGCCTCTACTAGTATATAGACGGCTCCTGCCACACCTCTTTACAATCCAGCCCACCTTCAATCCACAACAGCGTACTCTCACACGGCTATACTCCACCAGCTCGTAATCCTACCTCCGAACTACTATCACTTTTCTAAGCCAATTAAATCTACCCTCTTAGTCATGGCATGTTTTCTAGACCAATTAAATCTATTCATTTCACCTAGCGTCCTCTTTTTTGACCCCATGCCCATGGGCCCATACCCCTAGCAAATGGGCTAAATTTAGGTACTCCGCTCTCCGTACGCGGAGAGAGAAAGTAGACACTGGCGCTGGCAATCAATCCTTGTATTTAAGAATAACTCTACCTTCGTATATTTGTTTCAATAAACCTTTAATTATTAAAAGACTACGCACAAGGTCTGAATGATAGAGAAAGCTCCTCCACCTAAGTTGAGTCGCGTATGCATTCGAGCGGCCGCATCGCGTGAAGTCCTACATCTATCACGTGGCTCGGCTGACTCGCGGCGAAAAGACGCAAACAGCGTGACACATCAAATGATCAAATCCTTTGCTCTGATTCGTTGATTGTGTATATCGTCCCCGTTCCGAGGCAACTTCGTAGGTACAGGCAATTCCGTAGGTCTCCGATCGCGCCCTTGGTTTCAGCTGCAAGTGCACCAGGTGGGTGGATTTGATTAGTCACTTATGGTGCTCCTCCGTACCAGAGTATCGCCGAGGGGCAAAAAGACCGTGGGGTTGGTGAAGTCATGGACTTTTCATATACTCCGTAGAGAAGGCCCCGAGGATAAGGCTTACATGCTTACATGCTTATGTTCATGTGTACACCCTAGGTATGGATGCTTATGGCTGTATGTTTGTTTAGACATTCCAAAGAAAATACAAATAGACATCAGTTCTTAACTATACAAACGAATTCTTTACCGCGCTTGGTGGTTGTGGTTCTAGAACCCAGGCCCACGCTGCGTGATTTCTACAGTACTCTGTATGGACGGAATTACCTGATTGGGCCCGCCACTTATTGGAGGCATTGCATTGCATTTGAGAGTGGGGTGGGGTGCAGTTCAGCGCAGTGCAGTGCAGTACTGTACAGTAGTGGAGTGCATCACAAGTACTTCCAGCTCTGGGAATTGCTTCTTCTTTCCTGCAACAACAATTTCCCCCCCAGCTTCAGTCAACACATTCTGATACGGGCACAAGTCAAGAAGAGCAGAGCAGAACAAAAGAGAAGAATTTGTCTTTCTCTTGGTCTGGTCTGTAGGCGTTGGATGGCCTTTCTCAAGAGTCACTTTTAAACACCGACCCTCCCCTCCCCTCCCGCGCCCACGCTACATTCGGCTTTAGCTCCGAAGACAAAGAATCTTCATCCACCAACCCACCTTTCATCAACACCACACCAAACACCACACCACAAAACCAATCTCCCTCCCATTCACGAAATATTCACGACAGCGAGTTCGCACAGCGAGTGCCCATCGAATACCCCCGGCTACGACAGCCTCTGCCTCGTATCGTCGACGACACGACACCGCGCATCATGGCATACAACGGAAGGCGGGGTCCCAATGTCTCGGAGTACATCGCGAACCTCAATGCGATTCCTTCGGCGCAAGACATTGAGAACTCCCAGGGCACCTTCGACCTCGACGAGGACCTGGCCATGTTCACCAACACCCAGTTCTTCGACTCGGATCTGAACCAATTTACCGACCTGCCACCTGCGGACTTTGGTGACGGACAGGGCCATGCTTCTATTGCCGGAGAAGGCTCTGGCTCGGACATGAAGTCTCTGGAATTCGATTTACAAGGTATGGAAGCACTGTTTATTATATGCATCGCTGTCTACATATATTGCCGTCGTTTGATTTGATTGATTATGACTGTGGTATTTCCTTCTTTCCTACCTTCCCCCCTCGTCGAGACAACAAGTCGTTATATCTCACTGATCTTCCGTCACCAAACCCCGCTGCATCTCCAATATCGCCAGCGCCTATCAAGACACCCGTACAATCAACAGTGCAGGACGCTGCATGGCACGTGTGGTATTGCTGCACTCTTTGCACCCAGTTGGTGCTGTCTTATGCACGAAATTGGAAATCACGCAAGCCCTGGGGTCCAACCCCCAACAGATGGCGACATGTCACGTGTGGCCCTTTTTCACTCGATCCAACACTTCCTTCGCCAAGTCAAGTCAGATAAAGTTGTCTGGCTTGTGTGTTGTGGGACGCCTCCGCCGCTTGTATCGCGCACTTCCCGTTATCTGTTCTGCTACTATCCTATCCATCCATCAATCAAACAAAAGCGGAGAAAAAAGCAATTATGCTGACCATGTAACAATGGGTACCACAGGAGAGTTCAATTTCCCCGATTTCGGCAGCTTCACTGCTCCCTCTACCTTCGGTGCGGAACCCGCGTCTATACAAACCACCATCCCCCCCTACACCGACGCTTCATCTCCCACACCCGGTCCTTCCCCCTCCATCCCCGGCGCACATAAACGTAAAGCCTCTTCCGCCGCCCCCGACTACGAAGAAGCGTCTCGCCAGGCAGCTGAAGAAGATAAACGCCGTCGCAACACCGCCGCCAGCGCCCGTTTCCGTGTGAAGAAGAAGCAGCGCGAAGCAGCTCTCGAGCGCTCCGCTAAAGACATGTCCGACAAGGTAGCTGCGCTGGAGGGACGCATCAATCAGCTGGAGACGGAGAACAAGTGGTTGAAGAATCTCATCACGGAGAAGAATGAGAGTAATGAGGATATTGCGGCGCTGTGGAAGAAATATAACCGCGAGAATGCCGAGAGGAAAGGCTCTGAGCGCAAGGACGGTGTCGGGACAAAGGCTTAGGTCTTCAATGGAATCATTTGACCTTCTTGTTTGTCTTTCGGGCTTTTTTTGCCATGCGCTGCGCTAGAGTATATTCTCGCGTGGCTTTTCTGGCTTTCGATTCGTTCGCATTGTAGGGGCTGCTATAGGAGAGGGGTGGGGGATAGGGCGTTGTATTTGGAGATGGGGTGGGATGGGATGAGATCTGACGATATGCTGGTGATGATTGCATAATGACTGATGTTGAGAGGATATTTGGACATTGGTCTTGCAGCTCATGAACATTGACACCGCTCTGCTGTCTCCGTGTATTCTCGTGAAACATGATTGCTATTGACATGAAGCTTTCGACGATTCCCGTAGCTCGGGAACAAAACCTTTTACTTCCCTCTTGTCTCTGCTTTTGCTTCCAACACATGACCCTTTAGAAATCTATCTTTCTCATCATACATTTGTCCTCGCGATGTGCGACGCACTTTCCTCATTTGGGTATGAATGAGCATGCGGCTCTGCACCTAGCGGGAAGCATCTCTTTGTCTTGAAGAAAGCGCTTTGTTTCAAAGAGTGGCATTGGCTCCAAAGGAGATGGCCTTGTCAAATGACTGGGTCTGGTTCATGTTGCTTGAATGGAAATCCTTTTAGTCCTGGTTTGAAAGGATTGTCGGCGAGGAGGTCTGAAGATGAAAGATGTGGGTGAGTATTATACTGACGCTTGTACTGGTTCACGCTTGTTGAGTGCGTTTGAGGAAGATTCGCGTCATGTTATGTCTTGCTCCTGCCTGGTCAGAGGTCATGAAGTCTCAGTTTGCACAAGATCTCCCCCCTCCTATAGGGCCTCAGGCCTCTAAGTATATACGGCTCCTGCCACACCTCTTGCAATGCAGCCCACCTTCAAATTCTACAACAGCGCATCCTGCACCTCCTCCAACCCGCAGCCTCAACCAGGGATTCGAATTTGACCTCTAACCCCTGAATTCTACGACCCAGAGCGAGCATATAGCAACCCTCTCCCCCGCCTTCATTTTTCTCTCCTTCTTGCGCACTTTCTTGCACCTTCAGCCTCGTCGCGCTCGCTAGTTCGCCTCATTCTCAAACTTGTACGTCGTACTCTTTCGCCCTTCGCGCCCCTTTCCTGCACGGACATGGATTCCGACGGTTCTTACTCGTTCGATGAGAATGCGCTGCAGCAGCAGGCTTTCACCGACTTATTTGGCCTGGATGAGAATTTTCGCTCTGAGAACCTCCCTGATGGTCCCTTGGATCCTATGTTCGGCCTCAGCGGTTTCCAGGCCAGTCAGGGCGCCATGCAGCAGCCGGCCAGCGATGCATTCGCTTTACATCGCAGCGGTGTAGACCTTGCAACCGCCAACGCGTTCAATCAATCTCTGGCAACCATGAATGGCGCCTTTCCAAGTCTCAACAACTATCCCGCGAGCAATTATCAATCTTTCAACCAGACCGCTTTTCAGCAACCCAGTACCAGCGATTTCTGGCCACCGCACAACAACAATTTCGGCTTCGGTGCGCCTTACTCGTTCAATCAGGCAACCCTCCCGCAAGGCTCTGTCACCGACATGTCTGCCTTGAACGCCACTTCCAACAACGATGCCTTCGGCGGATCTTATTCGATGGACTCAAACGCCCTCAACATGGCAGCCTTCTCGACTAGCTCGGATCTCGATGCACCTTTTGAACTTGACGAATCGGAGTAAGATTTTTTTTTTTAAAACTTGACGCTAATTTGCCCCCCCACTTAGACAGCTAGAAATATTTCCCGGTATCAATTCTGGTTCTGGTCAGACTTCACTCTCGCTCGGCCAATCCCGTTTCAACTGTGACTGGCCTGCGTGCAACTCAAAGGAAGCATTCACATGCAACCTCTCCCGTTCACAGCATGTATCTGCTGTCCACATCCAAGCCGTTCTCCATGACACTTCCGGTTCCTGCACATGGCCTGGCTGCCTCAAGTCCAAATTAGACACACGCAAGAAGCTCGAAACTCATGTCACCAACATTCATATCGACCCTCTCAGGTGTACCGTCACCGGCTGCAAGCGTACGGAACCCTTTGGAAGAAAGGGTGACTTGGAACGTCATATTGCGTCGGTTCATAAACACGGCCGGACATGGAAATGTGCTGACAAGGGCTGTAAGAGACATACGAATGGCTTCAGTCGCAAGGACAAGTTGAATGAGCATAAGCGGACTACCGGTCATGGAGCCATTCGATGTCTATGCAATCATTGTCACTGGCATACTTACAACCTGAGATATTTCTTAACCAAAGCGGAGCTATCGTCCCACATCAATGACCGACATGGCAACTACGAGTGTGCGGTGGGAACTTGTGCAGGCACAGTTTCGGCGTTCAGTCTCGATAACCTCAAAAATCATCTTTGGTGGAATCACCTATATTTTAGCTCGACTTGGATGACTTGGATGACTTGGATTGATGCGAGCAAGATAGTTGATGACTTTATTCAACGGTCCGGTGGCGACAAGGATACATTCACCGAAAGCGACTTCGATGGACTACTATTCACCAGAGATTGCAGCGAATGCAGAGAAAAGCCACAACCCGCCAGTGAGTGAGTAGTATGATGGTTCACTTCATCCGGCAACATGAGGAATCATAGTCTGGCTCCGTGCTCCTCTCAGACTGGACAGGCATTCTCCTTTAGGGTCCGAAATCTCGCCATTATCTTCCTTTGCGCCAACAAATTACTCGACGCTCTCGCGCTCTTAATCTACTTAGCTGACTCAATTTGCGACTTTTATTACTTTTCTATGTTAGGTGTCAAATGGTGTACTGAGTCAGATCTGTATTGAATCCACCTGACACTTATCTTTTTCAAAGCCCGCTCTCCTTATAACATTTTGCCTGTCATCACATGCTACCTCTCGTGTTTTGTTATGGATGTTCATTAGCTTGTCTTTTTTTTTTTCGATATACATCTAGGCTCACAGCAGAGCTTTCCACCAATCCACGTGTTGTTCTTGTGTTATGTATTGGTTGATTGTTTTTCTTTCGAAAACGACTGAAAGTTTTGCTTCGTTTGGGATTGGGCCTGGTAGCTATAGCAAATATTATTCATTTATCATTCTAGCAATCGCCGAAAGTGCTTTAATCTCTGCAGAAATTATTTTAAGATAAATTACTCTTCCTGCCAAAAAGAGCCTAGTACCGCTGGTGTAATGAGTCCTAGTGATCTAATCATGCTACTCCAAAGAAGTCTTGATCTATCTCCTATAGTTCTACCACCAACTTCGTTGCACTAACACCAGCCTTGGACTTCTTCAGCGCCTCTTGAATATACTCCAAGCCCTTACCGACAACGGTAGGCGGCGGAAGGCACTGGATTTTTCCGGCCTCCAACGCGGGCGTAACGTAGTCTTTCCAGACAGGCGTCGCGATGTCGTTTACAGCGAATATCATACCCGCTTTTACATTCGCAGGCACGTCAGCGGGAGGCGGATGCACGCAGGCGAGATGACCTCCACCTAGCTTGGCGAGGATTTCGAGGTCATGGGCATACGTGTTGGGAGTAGCGATGGCGTCGAAGATACCGATAAATTCATGGCCAGATGTACCAACAGCTTCAATGATCTTGTTGACGAGCGAAGGATCTTTATGGTCGAAGACCTGAGCTGCGCCACAGCGCCTGCTGAAGTCGAAATTGTGCGCGCCCACGATGGAGATGTGGATTCCAGCTGCCGTCCAGCTGCCGTCGCTAGCTGGGTCGTCATGGAGCCGACGGAAGACGAGCCGCCGTACACGATGAGAGTTTTGCCCAAGGACGGCACTGGGTCTTGCAGCGAGGGGTACGGTAGGCCGAGGGCTGGTGTAAAAACACCGGGTATGGCCACACCCGGTTCCTTGAGGGAAAGTACGCAGACTGCCGTCTCTACTGCAAAAGGCACCACAACACCATCCGTGAAGGAGATGGCATCGGGGAGGATAGCTGCTTTGTTGGCAGGAACAACAGTATACAGAGCATACGCGCCATCCTGGGGATGGCCGCTAACCAGGTTGATAGCATGTCTACAACGTCGAAGAGCCCACATCAATTCACATTTGCTCCCCAAAGTAACCACATCAGCACATCAGCACTTACCCGATAACCCGATCTCCCTTATTAAACCGCTGCACATCTGCTCCTACTTCATACACCTCGCCGGCCACGTCGCAGCCGAAGATGGCGGGCCATTGCTGGATGAAGACACCGATGTCTTGCACGTGGCTGTCGAGGGGGTTGATGGCGACGGCGGCGTTCTTGACGACGAGCTCGCTGGGGCTGGGTTTGGGGAGTGGGGCGGCGCTCACTTGTAGGGGGGTTCCGGGTTTGGTGAGCCATGCTGCTTGGTTTTTTGGTGCTGCCAATTTGTCCTTCTGAATGGGTTTTGATATGATAGACTGATGAAGGAGGGAAGAGATAATGACCGGTTGCGAGTAAAATAGTCAAGTAAAGCTAGCTAACTGGTGGGATAGGAAATAGGTTTCTATTGGCAGAGGAAGTCTGCTCTTAAATAGCAAAAGATGAATCGGCCCTCATGAGCTATAACTGATACATAATACATGATTTCCAACCACTGACAAGAGAAGCAACATTTCGGAAAGAATTTCAAATTAGCAGGAAGTGTAAATAATACCTAACCAGCCAGTCAAAGCGTTGATTGGCCGACGAGCGGGATTCTTTAATCGATGGGGAAAATCTATCAGCAACTCAGATTCTTATTAGGCATTCCCAGAACCGCACATGCTGTTCTTGTTCTGTTCCGCCATTATACGGAGTAAGCAGCGCTGAACTCCCTTTAGTGTTCCTAACGTAACACGTGCTGGGGAACCACATATGCGGTTCTTCTCCTAGGCCTGCGCTAGAACAGAAAAAGGCTTAGCGATAAATATGGGTCCTGATTGCTCGCTTACAAATAGGGGTTGGTACTGCACATAGTATTCCTTCAAACTCCTTTCTCCCAAAGCACATCTCCCCACGCTGTATATGCTTACTGTACACCTATAGTGAAGACATGATCATCCCCGGCTCACATGGTCTACTAGAGTACAACACCACGCACCGCGTTATAATCTGTCGAAAATGCCAATACGCAATCCAGAAAAGCGCGCTGGCAAGCCACTTGCTCCGACACAAGATCTACCGCCAGGAAAGACAACGCTTGCTGTCTTCTATAGCCCAACTCACCATTTCAGAGCCTCGTCACGTGCCAATACCCAGCCCGGCTGCACCCCCTATCGATGCCTTGCCCATCCTCTCGGGGTACCGCTGTACGGCGGCTGGGTGTGGCAATCTATGCGCGAGCTCTAAGCGCATGAGGCGCCATTGGAGCGAGATCCATAGCCCGAGCGAGCCTGCCAATGCTTCGTCGCTGGCACGTCCGGTGAAGATGCAGACGTTCTTTCGCGGTACTAAGCTGAGGTATTTCGAGGTTACTCCTTTACCGGGATCAACTACGGCTATAGCAACAACGCTATTGATGATTGACGGTAAGAATGAAGGTGGCGATGATAACGAAGAGGAGACAAGCCAGGAGGAGGGACATAATGAGCTAGCGCCTCCGGAGAACCCGCTCAAGTCCTCTCTTGTCGACTTTGACTTGCAAACGCTGACGAATTTCCACCAATTTACCACTACCACGAGCCTCACGCTTCCTAGTGTTGATCTTTCACAGTCTTCAATGCGCTATTGGCAAACGGATGTTGTTCTCCATGCTCTGCGGCAGCGATGGCTGATGTGCGGTTTATTGGCCATCTCATCGTGTCACTTGGCCGTGCTTGCGGAGGACTCAATAGATGAGCGCGTTCATCGCGAGCGAGCGGCATATTTCTTTTCGGGATTCTCTGCTGGGTCGGAAGAGGATGAGTGTGAAGAAGAGGCGAAGAAAGCGGGCAAGCACATGAGATGTGTGTTATGTTGTGTAGATTGGGTGTTGGCGAAATTCGAATCCAAGCTTAATCAAGGCACCCCTTCCAGACTATATTCTATCATGGCGAACATACGCGATCTTGGTATCCAATTTAACGATGATCATGGTCAGGAGGGAGCGTTCGCTCAGACAGGCCGAATCTTGGAAACAGGGGAGCCTTCAGGTTTCCGAGGCCAAATACCCTCCGGGCTACTTGACCGTCTTTGCGAACTCCCTTTTCTTCTGGCAGAAACGTTTGGGAAACCAGAGAATGTTCAGGACGTCTTGGCCACGCTAACAGCCATTGCCGCTTTGGTCGAATGCTGCGGCATCAGCTTTGCGTCGGACGAGGCGGGCGATGCATGGCGGGGTATGGCGATGTGGTTAACTAAGGTGCCGGACCTTTCCAACCACATGGTTTCGCAGCATGACCCGGCCGCTCCGGTGGTGCTAGCCCCTTGGGTGCCGTTGGTGCAGCGAGCTGAGCATTGCGGATGCTGGTTTCTGAAAGGTTCGGCGAAGAAGATTTTGCGGGAGATTGATGAACGAGTTTCTGTAGCAGATGGTGCTGTCCAGAAACTGGCTGTGCGCTTGATGGTGCGGAGTTTATAATTTGACAGCGGTTTTTTGTTTTTTTTTTTTCATGATGCACTGTTACTTATTTTTCAGTATGGTACAATAGAAATATGTTGATTTAACACCATCAACGTCTACTACTGTACTGTAGTGAGATTAGCGAATCAGTGGCAGTAGCTATGTGGATGATGGCATGGATATCGACGGGACTGATGCGTTCGGAGCACCCAGAACGGACTTCAACTACACTGCTCTTTTCTATGGGCCAACTACTAACAACCTGACTGCAGCAGGACTTAGGGATCCTGCCCTAGAAAACGTGACCTACATATATACAAATTTCAGGGATGTTGCAACTGAGTTTTGGAGATATGAAACCTCGCCATACGATGTGCAGTACGTCTTCTGTTCGTTGCGGTGTCATCTTATTTAGTGCATAGCTGACCATCTATGATCATATAGTGTGGAGGTAGCAGAGCCTCTATTTAGATCTCATCCGCTGTCAGCCTTTCATGCCACGATAAATGCCTTTCCCTGATCTTTTCCTCTTTCTATGGAGGTTCTTATACTGATGTCTCGGAAGACCTATGCCTATCAGCCCATCAGCAAGGCAAATCAACCGCTACCGAAGGGGCACAAGTAATCAATCGAGGAGATACGTTCAGCCTCGACAATACCGTATCCGTCTGGGCTTGTACAGACCAATTTCAAATTTGCAATCCCTCTCGACCAACTAACGCCACATCGACATGCTCCATGGCCATCTAGCTCTCAGATAGGTGCACTCGACAGACATTCCTAGTATTTGACACAGACAGGCAGTAGAATACATCAACAGCAGTTTTGGAGTCTTTACCAACTCGAACATCTACGCAACAGTCCTCTCGCTCACCTCCCCCTTACTAGCTATAGCGGAAACTCTCACATCGGGGAATGCGCGATCGTTGCCTCTTGCGGCAAACCAATGGGTTTTGGAGGCTAAGAACTTGTTCACCATTGGCCTCGCAAACTCTCAACGACTCCTCGGTTTTATCACAGGCCCCCATCCCCATTTACACCATATGCGTGGAACAAAACTTACGTCGACGAGTTTCCATCATTTGTTTGGCTGTGTGAGAATCTTATCGTACGTCGAAATGATTTCACCAACTTCAGCACCTTGGCCATTAGTCTCATTTTTGCACTTGGCTTCCTGATAACAGTGACAAGTCTATGTTTGGAAAAGGTTGTGGGCCTTGTACGTTCAAAATGGAGAAGAGCTAGGTGGCGACAACGAGCTTGGTGGGCAGAAGGTACATTGCAATTGCAGAGAAGAGCTTTCGAAGGGATGAAGATCGGTGACTGGGAGTCTGGGGAATGGGACGAGGTGCCGGTGACTAGCGATAAGAAGCGAGTGTGGAGCGCTTTGGGTAATTGGGATGAGACGCTCTCGATGGCGGGGAAAACTAACCTTGGCAAACAAGGGCTAGCAACTTTTTCCCACCAAGATTCGATGGTGTTGAGCGAGGACAACGCAAGCGAGTCATCCTCTGCTCCTTCAAATCACCGTGGGCTACAGGTGCACGTCAAGCCCAGACCAAATTCGGTCTAAACGTATGGTTTCACGTTCCCGCCCGTATAGTAAGTACTTCAAGACGTTAGAATTTAGAATAGGAGTATGAAAGGTCTCGTAACTGTAGCTTCTTTCTCCCTATAACTATCCGACTAATCGTTTCTTTTCCTCCATGAATGGCCAATTTCGATTGCCAATTTGAGCATTAGACTCTGCTAAATCCAACCATTGATTCCAAGCAGGTATGTTTGGCGCAGCGCCCCCTTTCCTAACCCATGCGACTGATTTCGTCTCCAAAATCGCTTTCCACAGGGACCGAGTAAATGAAGGCCAGCCACTGTCAGCATCATAAAGAACTTTATCCTGGTTCTTGACATCTTCGGGGGTGATGTCCTCGCACTGGTATCGAGGAAACTCCCAGTGAGTTTTCGAAGGCAGCAGTGCAGCAAACCAATAAACGGCGTTGAGCAAGAGGTACGTGACGGCGAGCGCAGCTTGCATGGTCCAAGAGCAGTTCCCCATCATGATCACCGCAACCATAAAGACAACCGTTCCAACGCCCACGCATGAGCCAAAGCCTCTCGTGATCACCTGGACAACTTCCTCGGTCCCGAAATATAGCTCTCTGGCGACACGCTCGTCGCATTTTATTACGAGAAATGCGCCATACCCTGTGCGTATTACGACGTCCCCAGGCGGTACTCTGACCGATATTTCCCTGGTCGAAACCCTGCTAGGTGGGCTCCAGAGAGCTGCTGCGCAGAAGAGCGTGGTTGCACAGGACAGAAGAACGATCGCTATGGTTGCTGCGCCGTCTCCAATGACAATGGCCCAGATAAGAAGACCGAGTGTCAAGAAGGTTGAGAGTACGCTTATAATATTGTGAGGTGCCATGGATTTTGTCTTCATTAACGGTTGAGGGCGGGGAGGGACAACAAATGACTTCACTCTCTCCAAGTTCGTAGTTCTGCGAACTGGATTGCCCATCGCGCGAGACTCGTCGTCTGGTGTATTTGTCGGGAGATGCATCGATGGGTTGTGCCTGATTTGAAGCACACGGACATCATAAGGGGAGATATCCGCAATTGGGTGGATCTGGTTGGCAATATATGGCAGTTGCCCTTGGACCATGCCGGTATGAACTCCAACGATGGAGGCAGGCGCTCTTGCAAGGGATTCACGCCGATTTGGTCGTATCAGCGCTTGTGGTGCTGGAATGAGACGGGGGAGAAGACAGAGATACGAGGCTGTCATTGGCGCAGCGCATTTTTCAGTTGTTGTCTCGCCGATGACTGCGAGGAGGCCGACTGCATCTAACTTCCACCCGTTACGGGAGGTTGGGAATTCGAGAACCATGGTTAAACGGAGGTGGTTGTTGAGGGTGGATATTTTGCTGAAAGTTAATCTTCATTATCGTGGGGTGGGATTGCGGGGGAATTTGCGGCTGAGTACAGAACGGAGCATGCATGTCCTTTTTGGGGTAAATAGCCGATGATGCAGCCAGCTGACGTGTCTATATATAAGTGGAAGTAACATAAGAGGGAGCAAAAGAAGGTTATCTAACTAGGTGTAGAAGAAGGCCGCGGGGGAAGGTGCTGGCGTACTCAAAAGTGCAAGTTATTCGCAATTACAGCTATAACTTCCTACTTGGAAATCAGCAATAGAGTAAAGTATACTCTATAAGCAAGTAAGCTTATAAAAGAAAATGCGTCTGTTAGAGCTCTCACCATACGTAAGAAGAAAGCAAGGCAAGTAGTATACTAAGGGTCAAAAAAGCAGAACGCAGAGTACTGAAGTTTCTCGTGAATAATACTAGACGAGAGCTTAACGAGGGGAGGCTGGTTAATTGAGTATACTTTGTGCAAGAGTAGAGAGGGATTTTAATAATATAGAAGGAACTAACAGCAAGAGCTGTTTGATAATCAAGAAAGTGAAAGCAATAAATGAATGAAGTGAAAACGGAACAACGAATAACTAAACTTACGAGCTTGAACCTGCAACCTCCGCTGAGTGATAGTTTTGTTATGCAAACCGCGATTGAGGATTCCAGTGACTTGCGTAGCTTCAAGAAGAACTACTTTTTGAGCTTTCATTGAGACGTCCCTGTCTTAATTATATCTGCAAATTGTGAAAAATCCCTACTTTCCACTCATGCATCGTGACTTCACGATCTGAGCAGGTATAGAGCCCCGGACGGAAATGAGGTTCATCTTGTTAACCTTTATTAGTGTAGACGTGAGTAGCTAAGTAGGTAACGGCAAGCAAGAGACTATTGATAGCTGGCGCGACGCCATGGAGCGTTTAGCTGGAGGACAGCTGTGGCAGCGTGGCTGGGCTGTGCAAAAACACAAGGTAAGACATCGCGGGCTCGGGCCGGACTTCGGTACGGATTACGGAGTAGCTGTTTGACTTGACCGTATTGTATTATCAATTTATCGTGTCGATTGATTCAACAGCAATCAAAGGAAAACAGAAGAGAGGAGAGAGAGGAGCGGTGAGGCATGAGGTACCGGTATTGTACCAGGCATTGTCCATCTCGACGTGGCAATTTTTAAGCTGAAATTGAGAGAGTGTGAAAGCCGGAAAATATTGCGGGGAAGAGAAGAAAACTCGGATAGCCATCCCGAATCGCCTCATCGTCGTCATTGATCGACCAGCACGGGATCCACAACGTGACAACACATCAGGCCGGTCGCGGTCGCACGAGGTCACGCACTCCACTCTGACTTGCAGTTGGTCAGACCAAGTTGGCACGTTAATATTTTCCATTCAAGCTGAAACGCAAATCCTCGCCTTGCAAGTTGCCAGATGTGATGTGGCTCAGATCCATGACTTCAGGATCTGACAACCTGAAGTTACAAGTACATGTTCCAAAGGTCTAGATCGTGATTAAAGGGGTGGGTCACCAGCCACAGCTAGACGCCTGGATCAGCACCTTAACTTTAATAAGGTTTATTAGCCGCCTGAAAGTCGATGCTAGAAATCGATGTGATTGGGATCAGGATGGGTTTTTGCTAATTAGGATGGAGGCTGGGAAATTAAAATTATGCCAAGCATTGAAAGCATGATCGTCGACCTCAGCTCAACAAGGAACCGGACGGCGGTGATCCAGGATTATCCCTGTTCTTGCTTCATTGTCTGGGGAACGTGTTCCTGATTTTGGGTGGGCGGGGAAGCTGTGATTGGATGGGTAATTTGGGTGCCCCTGATTTGCCAAGTGGTGGCGGTTTATAATTGGATCGTTGCGGAGATTGGGAGCTTGGACGAGAAAAGATCCATGAAATTATTCCTTGGAAATACGTCACATCACTCACCACTATGGAAATCTTGTTTGTCCACCTGTCGGTGTCGGTGTCGCTGTGATGTCAAGTAATAATTTGTCTGGATAGTTGGACGGAACATCGACGTATAATGCTATTGCTATGATTTAATAAATGAGTATTTTCTCTTCTCCCGAGTCCCAACCTCTCTGCAGCACCGCAGAGGTGGGTGGCTGGGCGTCAAGTTAAAGTAGGGGCTACACTAAATGCAGTACAGATTAGTGAATCTTGGATACATTACCTTAGCATTAGCGAGATCTAGACTGAACCCCACCCCGCCTAACTCTTTCAGTCTCCACATCATCAGCTGTATTGACACCTCGGCCAGCCTCCAACTTGTACAACTTGGAAGGAGTATACCCTCCGTAGTAAATTACCAGTCCCTTCCCTGTTGCGGGCATGCCGTTGCCCCTGTGGCGCTGGTAGTCGGACGTTACTTGGTATACTATCCTCAAAGGGTCCCGGGGATGATGCATGCTACTGTACTGGTACTTTTATTTGTTACTGCAAGTCAAAGTAAAAGGCCGCTATGAATCATAAGCCGCCAAGGAACTGAAATTGGCATTCACTACTGGTACGGAAAGCACAAACCACACGGCTATACCTGCGTTTATGCTGTGTTAGTGTCACCTTTCTCCGCCTTCAAAAGCAGGACTTTCCCACCTCGCTTCCTACCCTCCTTCCACTTGTACCTACCACAAAACCAAGCACCATCTCCTCCATTCTCCATCCTCTTGCTTCCTTCCATCCTTAACATCCAAACAAACACGCATCCGTCTTCTCAACCCTCACCCTATCCTCACCCACCTCAATTAGCTTCAGGAACATATCTTCCAACCCCCTCAATCAGTCAACATGAAGTCCTCCATGATGATCACCGTTGGTGCTCTCGCCGTCTCTGCCATTGCTCAGGCCCCAGCCGATATCCCAGCATGTGGTGTAAGTAGCATCCCAATCCCCCAAACATCTTCCTCGCCGTCTGCGTCTGCGCTCTTGAGCTTCAATGGCTCCATTTGCTCCACAGGCATGCCTGTGAATTGAAGACCAATAACTAACTCGCAGTAGCAAACATGCATCAACAACCTGTTTGGCATGGCCGCCTCCCTTGGGTGCGCAACTGCCGATGCCAGCTGTCTCTGCAGCAACCCCAACTTTGGCTATGGTATCCGTGATTGTTCCACCGAGGCATGTGGTGCTGAGGTCGCTTCCAGCGTCGTTTCCTACGGTGGAACCTATTGCACTTGTAAGTCAACCCAGAGTCTTGAGATCGACCAATGCTAATTCACATCAAGCTGCTATGAACGCCAAGTCTTCGTCGGCTTCGAGTGCCTCTGCCACCGTGACCGACACTACTCTTGTGACCTCCGTTTCCGCCACCGTCACAGGTACTTCCTCCGCGATCACCACTTCAGCGCTCGAGTCCGTCATCTCGTCTGGTGGATCGGCCGTGGGCACAACAACTGTGGGATCAACTACAATCTTTGGTCTGGGAGGAGCAGGAGGATCTGGTACTGCAACCGCAAGTGGTTCATCATCTGCTATTACGACCTCGGCAATTGAGTCTGTCATCTCGTCCGGTGGATCGGCCGTGGGTACTACCACCGTGGGATCAACTACCATTTTCGGTCTTGGGGGAGCTGGAGGATCTGGATCAGCAACTGGTTCATCTTCCGCCATCACAACTTCAGCAATTGAGTCGACTATTAGCTCCGACGGTTCGGCTGTAGGCACTACCACCGTTGGTTCCACCACTATCTTTGGACTTGGTGGTGCTGCAGGATCTGCATCATCCGTTGCTTCGACCGCTTCAGAGGGTGCCAGTTCAGTTGAGTCGAAGGCCTCCGCTGCAGTAAGCTCTGAGGGATCCAAGGTCAGCTCAGCAGTTTCATCTGCCGATGCAAAAGCCTCTTCAGAAGCATCCAAGGCATCCAGCGAAGCTTCCAGTGCAACCTCCACAAGCTCCAAGGCGGCAGGTGCTCAAAAGACTGCCTTCCCTATCCTTGCTGGTGCCGCTGGTCTCGCTGTTTACCTCTTGTAAACTACTCCCGGATCGAAAAGTCATTCTCCTGCGCATAGATTTTTTTCTGCATATGAGGATGGGAAAAGAAACGAAAGTGGATATTAATGGTATAATGGGATGGATGGTATGGTCATGGCAAAATGGATGCGCGTTTGGTTGACGATACCCTTGCTTTGCCCTTTTCGCTTCTTGCCAATATTTACCCCCGAGGGGTTACATGGTGTGCTTTCTCCACGCTTCCCTCGACAATATGATATCCTGGATTGATGGACGAGCTGAAGTGATGGGATGAGATACATATTAATGAGTGCAATAATGATGGAGGAAGGATGGAGGTGCTGAAGACATGTTGCCAGTTTCGTTTTACGAGTGGTACGATGATGTAGTTGAACTGACTTATGCCGTTCACGAATCAATACAAATATTATGCAATATCAATGAAGCGTTCCATGTGATGATTGTTTGGAATTTTGGAACAAGCAAGTGCTTGGCGGTACTAAAGGAGCCACTGACTTCGAGATGCGGGGGACGGACACTACTGTCGCTTACATACCAGACTGCGCCACTTTGAAGACTCTGAAATCGAGTCTTTGTCTCCGTCTACCCAAAAGTTAATGCGCTTTCCAGCCAAACCCAGCCGTCTGCCAAATGAAGACATGCAGCAACATGACCAGTGCGTGCCCACAGTACACACAACCTCCCTACCAACCCACAATCTTCTCCGTGGAGTTTGATAGGCTGACAGAAAAGGCGACCGACACCAATGTATAATGTGCCAGGCGGCGTGGGACATTATTTTGATGATGATGATGATGACAAGTGCCTACGGATACCTGTGTTGTGTGACTTGCTACAATGATCTGCCGAGAGAAAGAAGGTTTTTAAGAAAAGAGTTATGACTTTTAATAAACAGGTAGGCATCCTGATCTTTGAATATAGTATATAGCGTTACGTTTGAAGTTGTTGATGTGCAGTCTACCGGTAGGCGATGATCTTGTTGAATTATGGAAGATGTTTATAATTATTATAGTTATTATTACTGGGGACTAAAGGTGGATAGGATAGGTAAGTTTAGTAGTTGATGTTTGGGATGGGATGTGGTTTGGGAAGAGGGAGGGGCATAGGTAGGTAGTGTATGCTTTCTTGAGTGTTAAGCAGCGCAGGACGCGGATACGGACACGGACGGGTATTAAGTAGGTAGGGAAGGGATGATTAATTATGTGGATGGGATGGGATGGGATGGGATGAGGTGAGATGAGGCTATTATTCTTTATTTGAAGTATAAAGTGCTTTTTTATGGAGTAGGGTATTGGTTTCTGATCTCAGTAGACTGCAGCTGACTACTCGTGCTAGGCACGCTCACGCTCGTGGATTTTGAATCTTAAATTGTACTATTCCGTCTTGGTTACACGTAAGTCATCTCTTTTCTCCTAGACTCTCATTTTGTGCTCCTCCCTCTCTTCTGCTGCATGTCGTCTACGTCCACAGCACCAGCACCCGCCGGGGGATCTCCTTCCTCTCCCTCAGAGGGGTCGGCTGGAGATGCGCCAAGCCGACGGATCGCACCTACACCTCTGTCAATAGTATGAAGAGAGTAGTGAGGTGTCCGGGGATTGTTGTTAAAGTTCGCGAGGCCCTTGGGGTCGTCTGGGTCTTGTCGTAACAAGTCTCTGGCTTCAAGCATTGACGGCGTACGCGCTGCCTTGTTGGCATAGTAGTTCTTGCGCTCAGACTTTGGCCTGTTCTTGTGGAGCCGTCTACTTACGCCTTTTGAGCTTCGCCGATTCTTCTTGCGTCCGTCGGGCTAGTCAGGTGTTAATTGGCAAATAATGGCCCAGAAAGAGATTGGATCAACTTACATGTTGGCCGGGTTGTCTCTGCACCATTCTCTTCCTGTCACCGCCTGCAGTTCTGGTGTTAACAGTACGGGGATCTCCGTCCTCTCCCGCAAGGGGGTCGGTCGGAGATGCAGCCCGTGCATCTTCACCATCATCCTCTGGGTCATAATCCTCCAAACCAGCGTATGCCCAATCCATGTTTGGAAGAGGGGGGGCTTCTAGCCTGTCGGTTGGCAGCTGCTTCTTCCTACCACGACGCTTTTCATCGTCATCGTCCTAATAATATGTTAATTCAATGTCAAAGATAGATCTTCGAGGGGATACTTGCATCGTCTCGTCCTCGCTTTAGGTTCGCAACTGACATCGACATCCTAGTAACAAGAGAGTGTTAGCATCGGATGTGAGTGGTTACCAGCAGGTCACCGCCGGTTGAATGGAGTGCAAGCTGGTGGCCAAGCTTGTAAACAGCCGGTGACAAGGCTGTAAACAGACGGTGGAGACTCACTTCGACGAATTGAGATGCACCTGGTATTGATGAGAGAGATCAGGACGATAGAGTAGTGTAGGACTGGGTGGGAAGGTGGCTGAAGGGGGTTGGAGAAGGGGGTTCGTCGTGTTGATGAGAGAATGGGGGTTCGTGGTGTTGTTGGTAGAGGAAGGAAAGATCGAACGCGAAATGTGGACAGCGACAGCGACAACGGACACTAGCGCGATTGTGTGACTCATTCTCCATGAAGATACACCACATAGCTGTGGCCAAGCATGGAGTCGCGAAATGTATCAGCGGTCTCTCGTGGCAGAACAGATGCATATGGTACTGGCGACTTCGGCCCGGCTGAGCCCTGCCACTGTACCGTTCCTCGTCATTGCAGGATAACCCGTAACTGTCCCGTCTTCTCCATGCGTATCCCCGTGATTGTTATACAAGGTAGCCAGTACATAGCAGAACACGCATTTCAAGACAAGTTACATTCTCCCGCAGTGAAAACTAGCGCGTCCCGTATCCCCACAACAGCTTCCAATGTATCAAAATGGCACGGCTTCTCTGTTCTATATTCGTGAATCGCGAGTCTATAAGATTTCTACTCGACGTATAGTAGTTAAATTGCCTTTTCGTATCCATTCAGGACTAGGATTCACGAAGCGAGCTGCGCGCGTGCCGCGAATTTGACGAGTTAGGTTGGAGCTGATGAGTTGAGCAGATATATAGGCGGGATGGTGTACCGGTAGAGTAGGAGCATTGAGGTTCGAGTGGTTGATCGGTTTATTATATATTAATCCTCTACCGGGGTTCTTGTTCGGGCCTGCTGGATCTGGGTTTTGGGTTTTGGTTATGTGGAAGTAATAATGCTGCGAATTTAGATCCTGCGAGTTAATGGCACGGTTATAAGTTATTTGGAAGGGGGATGGATCTAGAGGAACTTGAGGAAGTAAGAATGATGTATTGTTTACTAAATTAAAATATAAGACGGGATTTTCTAGCTGTGGCTGGAAAATATATCACTTACTCGGAGACTGGAAGAGCGTCGGATGTTGGATCGTGCGACCTGGGGGAGCGAATGCTGAGATAGATGATTCTTCTTGTAGTAGGGAGAGGCGTCATTATTACTTATATCTAATATTCGCTCTTTGTTAATGAGATGAGGTGGTATAGTAGGGGCCCTTTACTCCGTAGTCGGAACGTCTTCTGTAGCTTGAAAGTTAAGTTAAGCCAGTTGCTGGGTTTGGAGAATGGTATGGAGGACGGTATGGGGAATGGGGAATGAGAATAGGGTGAGGGGAGGATTCAAGATAAGTAGGTTCTCTACTATACGGAGTAAGCACTTTCCTGTCCATAAACTAAATACTAAGACAACGGTATATCTTGGTTCGGATGGTCTAGAGTTGATAAGGCTTTGAGCTGGGAAGCGCTGGTATTGGGAGGGATCCGAAGTGTTGATATTGCCGTGAGAATGGAATGGATACCCAACAAGCGGGGGAGCGGGGGAGCCTTGATATACCGGTAGTTGGTTAGGCAAGGGCTAGTAGATGTACATCTACCTGCTTTGGTCGAACGTGATTAGAAATCTTCTAGTCTCTCGAATCTCGGAATCGAGGATCGTCTATCCTAAAGGAGAAGGAAGGAATATAGTTAGTTCATTTTGGGATGACTGGCGCCGCATAGAGCAGAAGGAGCTCAGCTCGGCTTACTTGCAGTTTGTTAGATAGATAGATAGATAGATAGATAGATGGATTTAGCACTACAAAGTACTAGGATGAGCGGGCGGCTGCGCGAGGGGTTTGGAGCAGAAGCAAAAGGTTCCGATGCGGCGATGCTCGAGTCATTGAGTGAATAGAGGGTATTAAGGCGGATTATACGGAGTATGGTTGTTGATTCATTTCGCTGATGATTATGATGACTCTAGCAAGTGCGACGTTACTTGGATAGGATGGGAATGTAGGCTCTTCCTCGCAAACGCATGGTCTATGGGTAGGTATATTATATGTATAGTTTGTCCTAGCCTTACCCGAGGGCCGAGTACAGGAAAGAAAAAGAAACGGGAAGAGAAGAGAAGAGAAGAGTAGAGTAGGTAAGCTTGGTAATTAGATAGTCTGTGTGGTTCGATAGAAATAGAAACCACCTTATGCTTCCAGTCCACTTTATCAAAGCACTTTATAGACACACACTACGGTCTATTAGGTATTCCGAACTCCTCTCTCTTGTTCCTACTATATCATATCCTATTATATCCTCGATATAGCCATCTGGCATGATGATAACAGAGAGACGGTTAATTTGGCTTACGGGAGATGAGGATTAGTACTATAGTTCGGTCAGCAAATCGAAGGGAAGAGGAGCTGGTTTCCGGGTCAGCGATTAAGGGCCCGGGAAAGAAAATTAAGGAGAATTGGGGAAGATACGGAGTATCGATGCCGTTGCTTATACTGTATAGGAGAAGCGCAATTTCACTGCTGATGATCAAGAGCTTTGTATGGGATGGGACATTTCTTTTACTCTGGTGCCCCTCGCTCTGGCTTCCTGAATCAGTCTAGGCTGGCTGCCCGACAGTAACGGATCTAATTCCGGTCACGGGCTGATGCTGGACACTTACTGGCTGGTAGGGTAGGGGTAGGGAGATTCAGACTTGAGTGGGGATGAGATGTAGAGGGGTTGGGTTGGGTGTTGGTGCTTACGGGCTGGGAAGGAGTCTG
>QGMF01000540.1:0-26336 GCA_007821475.1 Lachnellula arida | reverse complement strand
TGGTTAGGGGTTGGGTGTTGGGTGTGGAACTTAGGGGAGAGAAGGAGAGAAAAGTATAGGAGTGAGTAAAGTGAGTAGGGGTTCTCTGGAAAGGTTAAGGTTCTCACTACAATCAGGCGTCCTGGCATAAAACATGGCGTGAGGCTGGCTTCGCCCATGCATGGGCCTTGGGGCTTCGATATCAAAGCTAATTCTATAGATAGTATGCTATAGATGGAATTTTGAGACAGCAAAGTCTTGCATCCACACCATCAGCATCAGATATCTTGGAAGAGAGTATAATCAAAACCGCAGAGATCATTGCATTTCCTTCATGTGATTCTTAGACACAAGCTCTATCTCACCCTATTAGGCCAACCTCACAAGCGCTGTTATCTATATATTTAAACGTCGAATAAATGTTAATCTTTTAATCTGCAAATTACATAACAGGATTTCATTTTCTTGGTTCTGCGTGTTGATCAAGTGTATAATATCAGATATTAACCGTCGAATAACCAGTAACAATGCATGCTAAATGTGTTTCGAATAAGCTGGCACTTGTATTCATATAACTCTCGTATGATTCCCACATAATCCAGTATTTCGTACCTCCGGTCTCCTGCCAATCTTCGACACGACTGTTGTGCATGGAACATCTGTTAAATCTTAACACCACTAAGACATTCATATCCAGTGTTCTTATTATTCTTCCCCTTGCAGCCTTTCCACAGTCTATAAAACGAAGCTTTCTTCTCTCTCCGTTCTAATTTCCCCATCCTCGACATCCAATACTCTATAACCACCATCCTCGAACCCAACTCGTGCTCAAAAACAAACACATACGGTATACCAATCTAACCCCCACAGCTCAAATACGTATACCGCCAAGCCAACATGGGTTGGTTCGAAAACTGCCGTAAAGAGGTACAGGGTAACTTCTGCTTCACATGTGAACGCGACACCGCGCATTGGCAATGCCAGAAGAGCGATTCGACGCCCAGAGAATGACTGACTGAAGAAAGCATCGAGCAGCAGTCCGCCGACCCGGCAGTTGTGGACTCTGTGAAGACCACGCCGGAGCTGGATGAGATTGCGTGGCCGCACGAGGATTGGGAGGCCGAGGCTGGTTTGGAGAATGTGGAGACCGAGGAGGAGGATGTGGATGTCGAGATGCAGGATACGGATCCGGAGTCGATGCTAGCGCTTCGGGCGGAGGCGGCTGCTGAGGCGGAAGCTGAGTATGATCCGAAGCTGTGGGAGCGATATGAAGAGGAGGGGAGAGAGGAAGAGGAGACTTGAGGAGAGGATAGAGGATCCATTTTTATGTCTGCTTCTTGGAAATATCAGGAAATATGACATCTTTTCTCAACTAGTTTGAATTTTGCTTCGAAGGACCAGCTTGAGGATATACTGCGACAGACTTCCCAAGTGAGATAGCAAGTATCGGTACCGGTCTTTTTGACCTAAAACCAAGTCCCACTTTAGCATTTTGTTATTATCAGTAGTGGTCCCTGATTATTTCCACGCCCTCAATACAGCCTTGTACTGCAGCTGTGACCTCTGAACGGGGTGTTTCTTTGCCGGGTTGTGTTAGGGCAATGTGGGAATGAAGTGTTAGGGATTTACGGGCTACATAATTGTCTGAGAGGTGAGCTTGCGACATTTTGTTTGGTTTGGTAGAGGATATTGGTTTTGTTGGTGCTAATTAACTTAACTGCTGGGTAATATTCAAGTGATTGACATCATAGACGAGTTATTATTCTTAGGGTTGATAATGGTCACTACTCCTTCCTCGTCAGTAAGCTTTAGTTCGGGACTTTAGTCACAAGTTACATTGAAACTTTCGGAGTTTATAAAATAGGGGATGATGCGAAGGCGAGGCACGTGATTGACCCTTCATCCTCTTGCAGAAAGGAAAAGAGTTTTATAATAGGACTAGACGTCCAAGAAATGCTTGATGCAGACAGAAGTCAGTTTAGAGTTATCTCTATAGTTATATAGGTTTTCAACCTTTTAGTATAGCGGCTAACCGCACCCTCAAGTGGGAATCGGGTTGGAAGCAATCGATGGGGGTGGTGGAATGGGGAGAGAGCCGGAGCAGCAAATAGAGAATAATATAAGATTTAAGAGACGCAATGATCACACGAAACTCCAATGATGAAGACAGTCTCACGTAATAGAAATAGAAGTTTTAGGTTAAGGGTACCAGCGACAGCACCTGATTATTCTATGGTACGGAATGTGAAGTATTGTACGGTGCGGAGCAAAATTCCGATCTGTCTCTCTCTCTGTAGTCTCGATCTATGTATCCCGTAATGTTCTGCTCTGCAAATGCCACTAGTTGAGTTCCAGTCAATGAAGTACCAAAAAATCCCCTACTACTCTGCAAGATGACACCAGTTGAGTTCCAAAGCAAGAAGCAGCATGGCTCCACCGCCACTGCCTATTTGCGAACAGAAGTCAACTTGACCATGAGTGATGGCCGATCCCAAGCACCGTGCTGTTCCCAATCCCGACTCTCTTCCTGTAATTCCAAGTCAAATTCCCAAAGCAACCTGCGAGAGACCCAAGTTAGTAATACTCCAGTCCACGGGCTTCTCCCCAATATTCAAAGCACTTACTTGGAAACAATCAACCGGACTTCCAAGAGTGCCAGGTTCTTGGCAATGCAGCTTCGCGGGCCGAACGAAAAAGGCTGGTAACCCTTTCGCTTATCGCTCTGGAACTCCTTGGGGGGATCAGCAAGATAGCGTTCCGGCAGGAACTCGTTGGGTCGGAAGAAGTTCTCTGCCGAGTGCCCTCCGGCCCACAGATCATAGCTGACGATCGTATTGCCGGGAACGTGAGAGCCAGTGATGAAACAGCCCTCGGAAGGGATTATGCGGCGCAAGAATCCTGGAACAGGGGGCGAGAGGCGAAGCATTTCGGTGATTGCGGCATTGAGGTAAGGCAGTTGCTTGACACGGTCGTTGGTAATGTCGGCACTCGCAGCGAAGGTGGTTCGGATTTCGTCGGTCAGTCGGGTGAGCACTTCTTGGTTGTGCCACAAGAAGTATACCATTGCGTTTAAGGCTAAAACACTTGTGTCCGTGGCTCCGATGATGATGTCGGTGATGCTCTTGCGAAGTTCGGTGTAGGTGATGCCCAATGGCGTGTTCAGAGTTTCTGCCAAAGGCGTGATCCTTCGAGGTCAGCGGGAAACATTGTGAGGAGAAGGGATACTCACATGTCGGGTTGAGAGTCGGACTTGGCCAGTCGTCGGTCGAGTTTTTCCTTGGTGCATTGCTCGTGTTCAGCGGCACCTCTCCTCACAGAGGGTGGGATCAGGTATCCCAGAATCTTATGGAATGGCCAAAACTTTTGCACAACGCCACCGATAAGGAGGCAGGTAGCGTACGAGAATGTACTCTTGGCCCATTTCTAGAATCGATTGTAAGTTGAATGATCATGGGTCGTAACTTGGAAGATCATAGACTTACGCTAGTTTGACCCGTCTCCAAGCTGTCGAAAGATTCGCCGAATACAATTTCTCCAATGATATCGAAAGCAAGAAAAGAGTACCACTCATTGATGTCGATAGGTTTAGTACTTCTCTCCCGAAGATAGGCAATGAACTGATCGACGTATTTGATAATAACAGGTTCCTGCTGTCGCATTGCAGGCTCAGTAAAGCCGATTGCAAAGTTTTTGCTGCTCGAGTCAGTCCACATATACTTGTTCCAGCATTTGGGATTTCACAAACCGTTTGCGGCTATGATACGAATCATTAGGCTCGAGAACCAATCCAGGAGCGGCCAATCCATGCCGTGAAAGCTCCTTCTGAAGTTGTGGCTTTCCCTGAGGCTTCAGGTAGATGTCAGACCATGAAGACTCGGTGATAAAGGTTAGTTCTCCCGGCGCTACACGAATGACCAGGCCATATTCCTCGTGGAGCTCGTGTACTCGAAAGTGGAGACGACCGATTGCGAGGTTGTAGAAATATGGGAGACGGGTGATGGCCCAGAGGCGAGGACCAGGGACCTTTGCAAGAGGGTGGAGAGTGACTCTGTATAGAGCCGTCGCTAGAATTGTAGTAACGGTCTGAGATAAAGTGTTAGCAGGTCAGAACTCCGGGTTTGGGATACTGAGATCCCAGGGAGTGAGATAGGGTTGGAATGTAACACGGACCAAGACTAGGAAGGCTTTGAAGAAACCAATTGCAGCCAGGGCGCTGGTTACGAGTTGAATCATCATCGCCATGATTGCTGCTGGCCAGTGTTCTGGTACAGTACAGGTGTTGTATTTCAAGACAGTCTTTGAGTGCCCAAAGAAAAGAAAGAAAGACGCGTCGACGTTTACAGTATAGATTATTCGCCGATAAAGGCGTAAACCTGTCGAGGACGTCTCGCCGGTCTCGGCCCTAGTACGCCAATCAAGTCTTCCACATAGTGAATGACGCAGCAAGAGTGAACATCACAGCAAGAAGTGAATGCCATAGTGTAGTGAGCTTGTCCCGAGCAGGCAAGGTTTCTATGGACAGTTGAAAAGCCGAAGGCATTGACAGATTCAATGCAGGTTTTGTGGTCATCACTTCTTGTATCTAGGAGCGCTTTACACCCATACCTACCTTACCTAAGGACACGTGTATAACTTGCTTCCAACTATCAGCTGGCCGCCGGAAAACCCAAACTTCCCGGTATCGGCTCGGCATCACTTTGCCCTCCAATCAAGCTTGCCCTTAAGGGAGGAGATATTGACTCGCAAGTTTGCTAATATTCAAATGAGGGACATAGAAGATTTTTACTGTAAAACTTCAAATTTAAAAAGTGACGAAATCAAGAACGTTGCTCGCCGAAGAATGAAGTGTAAAGTCTAGCACTTCTCATATGCTATTGGTGATTTCCACTTGTATATCGAGTAGTGTCTTCAGAAGGAAACAAACAACGTAGATGTTCTACTTGAACATTACGGATAAATGTACCTTCACGTGATTCAAAGCGTCCCAAGACTGTCTCCTCAAACCTTCTTTGGTTCTTTCTGTGATCAATCTACAGAATTGGATAGCTCCAGACACAAGATCAATTGGAAGCTTTAAGTGAAAAGATGGTGGCTTTTTAGTCATGTGCGTCTAGGGGAACAACACTTTACCCAAGCGTTCTTTTGCTTCTTCCGGATCCCAATCAACAATAATTCTCTCCTTCGAGTCCTCCATCTTCCACTCGACAAACGGTTCCATAGCATTCCTCTCTCTCTCCCCTAATAGATGTACTCTTGTCTTCCACAGTTCATGCTTAGGCACGTCTGCCCTTCCTCCAAAGAATCTCTCGTCCAAATATTTCCAAAAGATCGTATCGAACGCCCAGCTCTTTCTAGCAGCATAGTTGAGCCAGAAACGACCGGTTTCCCAACTCTCGCGCATATATCTAGATAACGGAAACGGCAAGGAACTGGAATTGGATTCGACATCTTCCTCAGCCTTCTCCACAGCGGATGTCCAAGTCTTGAGACGCATCTCATAAACCTTGATCCAGTCTTCAATACCAGACTCCCACATCTCAGGCACGTCAAGGAGCAGCCACCAGGGGGGGTCGAGCATGAATTGCGAAGGCGCAGCGTAGGCGAACTCCCAGTCGATACACGCAACTATGTCGTCGGACTCACTTAGCAGCACGTTCCCGCCGCGGAAATCATCACACCAAAGCCGAAACACGTCTGGGGCAGGGCCTGGGCAAAGAATGGAGGGGTGGATTGCAGACTGTGCAGACCAATCATCTTCTGCAAACCCGAAAGTCGACAGCCGACCTTGTTTAGCAAGTTGGAGGAAGACGTGGCGTGCGACGTACTTGTTGCGGCAGTCGTCCTCGGAAGCGACCAGATCGTTGTGTTGAAAGACGAGCTGGGCTATATGCATCTCTGCAAGTGCAACGTACCATTCGTCGGCAGTACTATACGTCTTGTCTTCTGTGGGGAGAACAGAGCGGGGAATATTGGCTAGTTGGATCATGTTGTTCATGTTTTGGGTAATGGGTCGTTTAGTAACAGAGAAGGAGCTTCCATCCTTGTCCTGGATTTCGACCAGAGACCCGATGCGGGTGAAAGTCTGCTCTGAGAGCTGCAGCAAGCAGCTGGCAACCTTGTTACAAAGGTTCTCGAATAGGCCCTCATCAACATTTGGGTCCAGCACATTAGGTTCCTTAGGATCGTCGTTTGGAGCTCTCAGGGTATGTGATAATGTCGACCGATTTTCGATATATTGAAGAATGATAAAGGGGCCCACCTCGGGGTCTTTGCCATAGTGGAACACTTCTGGGACTGGAACACGGGTGTGTTCACGTATATATCTTGCCGTTGCACCCTCTCGTAGAGTTTTCTCCTCCGCGAACTTGACAAAGCTAGGGGACGGTATTCGAATCAATACATCGGATGCAACTCCTTCAACACGCAGTCTGTATAAAATGTTGTAACCACCGATGATCATAGGTGGTACTAGGGTTGCAGGCTTCTTAAACTTTTGCTCGACAAGTAGTCTCGCGCGGCGAGGGGCGGATGGCTGCCGAAGCTGATTTCGAAAGTCCTCCCAATCTTCATCATTCTTATCCCATACATAGTCGTCGAAATCTTCTCGAGCATAGTCCATATTAACCAAAAATTTCGCGGATAAATGTTCGGTCAAAGCGGAGGAAACAGACCTGAAGAAGATCAAACTAGTGACGGGAGACGAACCAAAGGCGAATTCGTGATCTAGGAAAAGGAGAGTCCCCTCCTAAGTTTAAGTGAGATGGGTGAGATCAGTATACGTAGATGTTGGTGTGAGGTTTCAGGGCGAAAGCTGTTTGACCAATCAAATGCTGGAGGCTGGGGCTGTGGCTGGGGGTCAATCACATTCGCCGCCACATTGCATTTATGGGCCCCTGTACCAACATGAACGTGTTCAAAACTTCAAAAGTCGATCGAGCCCTTAATCAGGGACCTAGGTACTGTATGTGATGACCCTTGCAGACCGGTACACGGCGCTTATGGTCGTTTAACCACCGCGGCCCTATGCAAGCTTCAGGGCGTTGGCCACGGCAATACCTGCCAGCCGCCTAATGTTGTTATATTTGTTATGACTAAGTTGGAGTAGAAGTATGCCGCAGAGGAATATACCCGTGGGCTTAAAAGGAGATAGAGAGTTAAAATAAGAAGCGAAACCACCGCACAGTTGCACTTGTTTCCTATTTAAAGGCTAGATGACTAAAAGCACGTGCGCGGACGCTCCTACCACTCTACAACTTTTCTACGCCAATCAGATCCTTCCATTTCGGCCAATGTCTTTTGTCTTTTTTGACCCTATACTCTTAAGGTAGTAAAGTGGGAAAATAAGCGCTTATAGAGGAGAAATTAGACACCAGCGCTGACAATAAACGGTTAAAGAGCCGGCAGGAGGCAAACGCGGGTAAGCTGCCGTACCCGCGCGCGTCTGCTGCAAGTGGTCTTATTAATGTACGTGAATTGTGAAACTGTGACAAGCGGCCGTATCACTTCAAAATTCCCCGTCGTTGAAGGGCAGGCGTGGGGATGACCAATAATGGTACAGCAAGTCAAACGTGGCCCATCCCGACAACTTGGTTCACCCCCCTCATACATAATTTCAACACGTTGGCTGGTTGCTCGTTTCAGCAGTTCGAATATCTCCAGATGAATAAACACATAATACTTTGGCGCCGGGCTGACCCTGATGCCCGGCCTGCATGATTCATCAATCAAAATAGAGAGAGTTAGTTATAATCCTAGGATGAAGTCACAGCCAAGATTAGGTAGCAACTCGGCATCCAAGGCTGAATATGCACACTGCCCTCTGGGAGACTCTAGATCATCGCTGCTCCTTCAACGAGTATTCCAAATAGATGTAGGATGTTTGCCTAGCGCTTTAATTTTGAGAAGGTCTCCCGATATCTCCGCAGGAGATACCTACCTGCTCCATAGCAGCGACCACCCAATGCAGCCTTTGGCGTAGAAGGCTTTGTGCCGCTTACAAAAAGTCTAGCAAGAAACCAATAAGCCTCGATATTATCTCAAGAACGGCATACAAAAAAAATTCACTGACAGAAATGTGACGTTGTCTTGTTGGTTTGCTGGCCGGGGCCTTCTCTGGCCGGTACCAACATGTTTATTCTGGCCTACTCTCATTCCAGCCCTTCGCACGCGGTATATACTATTTCAATCAGTCGATGTTGGTATTATCTGCTAACCGCTCAGACACCGGGTGTTGTTGGCGGGGGTATAAGAGGACTGATGGCAGCTGTTTTCTGCATTCCCTTTACTCAATACAAACCATTACTCCATCTCATCTCCAGACTTTTCATCTAGTCTTCCTTTCACCATACCACTATATCTGCCACCCAATCCGCCAAACAACCCGAGACGCCAGTCCGATTTCCAAGCACCTACCTCGATTTCCACCTATCTCCCCACCCCGTACCATCTTTCCTCTAAATTTCAATCAAGTACGTTCTTTCTCTCTAACACAAGTTCTACTACGATCCAACTAACCGTCATCCAGTAACTCTTAGTCTCTTACGGACTCATCATGTCTACCAACGATAGGGACAGCAATAACAGTCTTGAGAGAGCCATGGCATACGAAGATCTAACGATCGGAGCTGGGGCCGGCAGCAAGGAAAGACGGCAGGCGGCCGCAGATGAGAGGAAGAGGCGGGAGGAAGAGGAGAGGAAGTACGTTATGGGGCAGGCGAGCATTGCAGCCGCGGATGAGAGTAAAAACAGACGCAAAAAGAAGTAGACGCGGCGCAGCTCACGGCGTTATCCCGTCCCCGTCGCTCATACTGTTTCTTGGAAGGTGCTATAGAGTAGATGGACCGCAGGCGGTCCACCCTTGTTTTTGTTTGGATGTAGAGGTTGAACCTTAGCTCATGACGCTCGTTATTTGTATTCGTTACTGAATCATAGGAATATCACACTCGTTAAATGCAAGCGTCCAAGGAATATCACACTCGTTAAATCCAACCAGTCACTTGAACATCCTTTCATTCGACACATGTTTGTGCCTCCTAAGCACAGGTACGCTCGCAGAAGCTTCTTAACACCAAGCCGTGTCACCTTCAACGTCCCCCGCCTAGAACCAGAACTACCGGGATCAAAACTAACATGTTAGATTATAAGAAATAGCACGTGAACGATAATAAATGAAAATAATTAGAACATAGACCTCACAGAAATAACCATCGCCCCCTCGACTCCCCGTTTAGACACCACGTAAGAACATTACTCCATTCAGTCCAAAAAGAATATGCCAGCGGTCAGGGGCCAGCATTTGCTTCCTGTCAGAGGCCTACTAAGGCCTGTATCTCAAAGGAGTGTAGGAGACGGAATCGGGAGACGGGGAAGGGGAGCCTACTGAGGCGGAGATATTAGAAATATTAGGCTGTAAACGTAAAGGTCAAGGCAAAAGTAAAGATGAAGGGCTGACAGGCTGTGGTAACTCCAAATGCAAGTCCCAACCGAGCTAGACATTTGCATTACATAATAACAATATCACTAAACCACCTCCGCTTTTCCTAAGCCCTATAAACGCCCCGCCCCTCGCAATCCATCACACATTTCCCCCCTCTCCCTCCCTCTCCCTCATCTCCTTAAGCAACTCCCTATCCTCCTCGCTAACCGGCACGCCCTCAATCGCCTTAACTCTCTTGCCCTCCCTGAAAATCACCCACCCCGCCGCGCTCGCCACGATACACGCCAGGCTAATCAAGGCACCGACCGCCGCGCCCGGCCGTTTGTACCGATTATACCCCCACATAAACCCGCACAACATAATCTGCAAAAACGTATTCCACACAAAAGCCCAGATGACGAAATCCAGCAACCAGTATCTACTGCGCCCGCTCTCTCGCCCGTGAGTGGGGCGTCGGGCGAGAGAGCAATAGGGAGCGCGAGTGTTGCTTCGTTGGTTCCTGGCGGCAGGGGAGGAGCAGAGGTTTGGTCGAAATGCACATCGACGCCCTCACTGCCCACCAGCCTAAACCAGCCCCTATGAATGCCTGCCAGCCGTCTCAGCGCCCGCTCATCCTTCCCCCACCTCCACCGCAGCAGATAATACCAGTCGCGAAAGCGCCAGGGGATTAGCCCAAGCCCCGTGACACAGAACAGCGCATTGAGGATCTGCGCCGTGATCTCGAGCCAGATCTTGGCGCCGGAATTGATGGCATTGTAGGAGGGGTGCGCCATGGCGGGCGTGGCGTGGATGAGGATTAGGAAGAGCATGCCGCCCCATGCTACGATGTTCAGGGCATAGAGCGTGAGCAGGAAGCCAAAGCGCGTGATGATGAACTTGGCGAATCCACGTAGGGCGATGGTAGTAGCTTGTTTCTTGTTGTGTTTGGGTGGGAATTGGTAGCCGTTGGCATATGGGACTGCTGGGTCATGCGGCGCGATTATTTCGATTTCCGCGGCCACAGGAGTTGGGACGTTATCAATCGGCGTTGTTTTTTCTTCCATGATAGGTTCTTTTTTGGTCTCAGGGATGGGCGCGGCTATGGACATTGTGCGAGTACGGTAGCGCTGGATTACTTCTGCATCTGAGTGTCGGTGTGCTTGGCTGTTTCGACGCTGCCCGGGGCCGGACCATCCTCCTTCTGAGTTGAAGTTTCCTTTTTGAATGTCGTTTAGGGTGGGGATATTAGAGCCTACTGAGCCGAATGCGTGGAACATGCCCACTGGGGGTCGGGATTGAGTAAATGATTGTTGGGCATCCCGGAATATTTTGCTGGCTTTGGAGGGCTCGGTGGGCGATCTGTTTGTATTCGAGGGGGATATTGGGGTCCCCAGTTCTCCAGCATCTCCCGGCGCACTTGTGCGGGGTGATACAGGATCTGCCATATTGCAAGACGTAGGGAATGAGCAAAACAATAAAAACAACGGTGAAATTCAAGCAATTGTTCAATCGAACAATCCCGTGAGATTGAGAGAGGACGTTGGAAAAGGTGGGGATTGGCCAACTCTTATTCTGGGGACAGAACGGCAGAGAATACGCCACAAAGTCTGAATATGGTAGTATGCAATGATACAAGGCTCGTAGTAATCAAGCTGCTGCCCTACATGCAGCCCCGGTCCGTATGATTGGCGGGGTCCTTGGCATGTCAAAGTTAAAGCTTTGTCTTGCTGCACGTCGCTTACTACTGGCCACCAAGGCCGCACATGCAAGCCACACTCCAACCCCGAAACTTAAATCTCACCTACATCTCGCGGCGACAAAGTAGGTAAGCTTAAAGTAGCTTCAAATCTACGCCGCAAATCTGATTCGTATGCAGGCCGTGCGATCTTTCTCAAGATAAGGCTAGTCTGTCTGGAAATCCCACGTAATTTGGTTAATTTGAGGTCGGGATTCGCAAATCTAGCCATGCGTCGGAGGAGCAGTGTGACTCTGACGGGGGTTGCCTTGTAGTACCAATGACATCAATCAAGGGCAGTCTTCAATTGTACCGATTCCATCGAGACCTTTAAAAGAACCATGCCATCCAGCCGTCATTTGACTGCATTACAATTGGAAATTGTTGAAAGAACAATATGTCCAAACCTCCTAGACCGCAGGGGACGACTTATAATCGAGGACTTTTGTTGAGACGGAATCCCGAAAAGGGATTGAATAAATTGGTGTTAGGTGATTGCGTTTGTGTCGCACGCGGTGCTATTTCTCTGTATGAAAACCTTTCATCGTCTTTGAGCGAGTATTCTGCCACCAAACATGATATCTTTTTCCGGGTGACAGGGACGAGAGCCCCCGGCGCCCCTTTCCATGCGCGATGTCCATGGACGAGGTAGGGTGGAACAAGAGGCTCAAAATTCCTTTGCTGCAAACAATCCCCGCTTCTCGTAGGCTAGGCGGCCTAGTGAGAAAAGAATACCCCAGACCCCAGAGGACAGGAATGGTTTTGTTCCATTGCTGAAGCAGGACTTGCCTATCTCATCCGGCCGTAGGGGTATTTTGGGTCTAAGATCCTCCGACTTGGGGGGACAAAAGGCATTGATTGCTTGAATTCAGACATCCCCTTGATATGTACCTCTCGTATCGAATCGTGGAAGTAAGCGTGTCCCGTTGAAGGAGGCGGGAAGAAACGCGAAGAAAGCCTCCTGTTGCAATATTGACTGCTTTGATGCACACTGAGATTCTTTCCCGTTCCCATGAAGCTTGTCTGAACAGCATACATACCTACAACTGTGCCTCGACTATGTAGTCGACTGGAGCTGCAGAAGCACCGTACTCGAGAGGTAGGTCGGGCTTTGTCTTCGTCAGAGGATATTGGAGAGAACCGGGAAGGCTCCTGTGGTGTTCGGAGTTCTGTTATAGAAACATGCTGCCATTCAAACAAGTTCCATCTCCCCTTTCTCAACCACCTCCTTCACATCAGCCCATCTGGCCACCACAACCTCCCCCCTCGCGACTTCCACCTCTCCATCCCCGTCCCTCCCTCGTCCCCTGACAACCACACCCTCCCCACCAATCTCATGAGACCCCAAACTCCGAACAAAAACACCCCCCTCCTCATCGGGTCCCCCAATCATAGATATGCCCCCTGCCGTATCATTCAAGTTCTGCAACTGCTGCGGAAAGCTGCCCAGGAAGCTACCCAAATAGTGCCCATGCAGCAGCTGCTGATGTCTCGTCGCATACGCAATCTCCGTCTCGCTCAACCGCGTCTGCAACTCAGGAGTAGACAGGTAGTACAGGGTATGTTTGTCGATCTTGGCAATCCGGGCACGTAGAATGGAACGGATGATAAATTTCCAGCGCTCGACTTCGGTTTGGATTATGATAAGGCTGAAGTTCGTTTTGGGGTCCATGTCCCCGGTCATTTCTTCGACTTTTTCGATCTGCGCTTTTATGCGGTTTGTTGCGCGTTCGATCAGGTCGTCTTTGGGGTAGCTGGAGGGGTTAGCTAGGGGGGGCGCGGGGGGATGAGGGGCGTACGGGAGGAGTTCTGCGGCGCGCGTTCGTTGATCCAGGCCCGAGTTAGAGCTTGAAGATCTGTTTGCCCAGAGGGACGGCCATCATCATAATCGTCGTCGGCGAAAGGGTCACGATCACGGTTGAGGTCTTGGAGGATATCGGATATGTCCATGGTTGCAAGGAGTGGGGTGCGAGGGAGTATTCCTGGCTGGAAGATGATTACAAAGGCGAGTGTTATTCGAGTATCATATCAAGTCAAGTCAATTGTGACGGAGGTTATCAGGCCCTGGAATGTTGGTGTTGTTGACTTTGTTTCGCCTGAGACGCGAACGCGAAACGTCCCCGCTGCGTAGGTAGATTCCCGCCTGGCAAAATCCTCGCTTACGTGGCTTAGCGAGCGGTCAAGACGAAAAATGGCAAAAAATATACCTAGGTAGCAAAAGATGGCAAAAAATATGGAACCACGACAAAAGAAAATCAAAAAAATTGGTAGCTTCTCTTTGATTGAGCGTGTCATCCTTAGTGCAGGGGCCATGCTAATCTTCTCTGTATCGTTTCAACTATGAACTTGTTAGTGATTGATAGGTCGCAGAATTTGGGGGTTACTTACATTGACCAAATGCCCGAAGGCAAAGTAATTTTGCTTATTTCATCCTATATAGCATCCCGCCAAGGCCAAATCGAAGAGTGAGGCTTCAATCCAGGCCACTATCTAACTACAATCTAATAAGCATTCTTCTTTACAACAAACATCGCGGACTAATATATGAAATAAGTCGATGTTTTTCACTCAAGCATCATCTTCCATATAGCTCTCTTCATTTCCTCAGCAAATAAGAAGAGTCTGCCTTAGTAAAAGCCGTTGCTTGTCTATGTTATTACTGTTCAAATCATTTATTTATGTATTCTCCCCTGCGTGCTGACTTATTTAACTAGATGATAGAGGTTTTATAATTCCTAGGCGCACTTCTTGGTTCGAATGCTCACTTGTTTCAAAGACCGATGTTAGTTTTTATTTCTGAAAAAGCGCTAATGGAAATGAATGGCGTCCTCCGCTCGCCATCTAAGCTTTCTGGCTACGATTACTTCTTTGTTCGCTTTACTAGGTTTCAGAGAGCCTATTAATAGCTTGCGGCAAACGGCCGTGCCGAAGAGGCTCAGGCTGTCTCTAATCGTTTGCATTCTGACAATTTTTAATTGTTATGGGGTTTGGATATCACTGTGCCCCTAATCAACCTCTTTGGAAAGAAAGGTGTTCTTAGGGAATAGTCAAATATATACATTTTGTGGAGGTCGAACACGTGACCTGTTCACACCTATTCACATGACTAGAAAGGCTCTCGGTTGGTACTATGATATCATTGTAAAAGGTTTCCATTTATACTAAACTTTAAGTTTAATGATTTTAAGATGATATACGCAGGTAGTAAAGTAGCTTTACGAATATATTACTATTCCTCTCTTAAGGTACGTGTAATAGATTTATTTGCATATCCGTGCCTCGATTTGGCGACTTTTAGTGGAGACGGCTGTAAAGTACCGTCTTAACTCACGAATAAGATATTTTTTTACAAGCGTCTCGCTTGTTATAGCGTCTACAGGGTCAAAACGCAGGCTTCTAATTAGTCCAATCGAGTTTAGGTGGGGCTACCACTAAGATCAGCAGAAGGTACTTCTAGTTGAAACGCCCCTTGTACCCACATTCCCCGCAGCGACCCAATCGCTATGCTGTATATTAAGCGAGACGCTTGTAAAAAAATATCTTATTCGTGAGTTAAGACGGTACTGTCGTGGTGGTCGTACTCCGTAGGAGCTAATGAGCGACCCCGCACATCTCACATAATCATTGCGGTGACAACTTGACAAACACCAGAAGTACTGAATTTGTATATGAACCCCACCCACTAAGATAAACGCTAGGGCAGAAGCTTCAAAGGGCCCGAATCCAAATCCAAGATTCCGAGATCCTTTCCTTCCTTTCCTACCTAAGAACCGCCAAAGATCACAAGGCTTTGAATACTAGTTCTGCCAAACCCACGTTGGCGCAACAGTTCTCGGCCACGTTGAGCCGGGAATTCGGCCACGACCATAATGCTGACATGGTCGGCGCCGATACCAGCTTCATCTAATAGCCGTAGCACCGCACAAAGCGTCTCCCCCGTGGAAAGCACGTCGTCCACCACCACCACTGACGCGCCCCTGGTGACAACATCCTGCTCCATCTCGATCCGCTTCTCTCCCGAATTGCTGGATGTCAAAGACGAGATATGCGACGAGGGCTTGATTACGGAAACGGTGGGTGGGGGGAGCTTGCCAGCTTCGCGGATCATCACTAAGGGCACATCGACCCGCGAGGTCAGCGCCGACGCATACACAAAGCCGCCGGCCTCGCAACACGCCACCGCATCGACTTTGGCCCAGTCACCGGCGAAGCTGGTTTGCAATAGAGATGTGCACAGGGCCAGCCCGCCCGGCTGCTGGGAGATACCGAGCACGTGGCGAAACTCGATGCCCAGGCGTGGAAAGTCAGGTACCTGGCGCACCATATGGGCCAGTCGCTGCAGGTCGTCGTGGACGAAGGGAAGCAGGCACTGTTCGGCAAACCTTTTTGGCGCCTCGTTTCCGATCGTGTCATTATCGAAGATGAGACTTGGGCAGTAGTCTAGGGCCCTCGAATTCACGTCACCATCGCCATCATCACCACTGTTGCACCCTCGCCGAATCTGCCGCGTCTGTTTACTAGCTTGCACGTGAACCTCGAGTAGCCTGCTGTCTGGCACCAAATGCGACAAGGCTGTGACCGGTGCCTCGTCTCTCATCCCGGTGATTAGCAGCACGTCCACATCTACGGCGCCGTACACCACATTCAGAAAATGCTCCTCTGGCAGCCGAGGTCGTTCCCGCGCCTGTCCCTGGAAAAATGTCGTTAACGCGGGCCGGTGTTGCTCCTTGTAGGCACGGTCGCAAAGCAGGCGGCTCAGGTCAGCACCGGTTGCCGCCGCATATTCTCGCTTGATCGCGTCGCTAATGCTGACTACACGCGCCGTGAGGCATTTGTGGGTGCAGCTGGTGAACACGGAAACCCAGACATCGGCACAATGGTCCTTGCCGGCGCCGCAGTCGCCCGTGACAAGAATGATAAGTTTCTGTTCCATCGGCGCTTTTGGGAGCGGGCAGGCGTAAGCCAGCACATTACGCGGGTCCAAGTTGTGTTTGAGACGGGCTAGGCGCGGCCGGTTCGGTCCAAAAGCCTTGGCTGCCAGCGCGGCGTCTCTGGGATCTGGCCCAAGGTCGGCGCCGTACACCCCGCTACTCAAGGACAACAAGTCCTCGGCGACGTTATAAACCCACTGCACGGCAGATTGTGCGGCTTCGGTGCCATCTTGATCACGAGTCCAGACACCGGTTATCACGCAGGCGAAGTCCCAGTCTCGACAGCCAAAAGCAGTGGCATCGGCCGCAACGTCGGCGACCGCTCCGCCACCTTGCAACAGATGGAGATAGCAGAGTGGCGAGGGACGTGTCTCAACGGCCGTCACTAAACGGTCGGCGACGTTCGTTTCTCCAATGTGTTTTAAGAATAAACATCGCTTGAACGAGGAGGTCTTGCCGCCGCCGTGTCCGCCGTGCATCTGAGACAAGTACATCTCGGTCTCGAACAAACTGACGCTGTCCACGACCTTGATATCGTCTTCCAGCCCCCAAATTGCACCTACGGGCGGGGGCGGGGGCATGGGTGTTGCAAAGTCGTGCACAGTCGTGGAAGATTCGAACATGGTCACACCAAGATGCAGCTGGCCGGCGTCCCCGTACAGATACGCGTCTGCAGAACAGTTCCGGTGGAGCCTCCTAGCGACGAGATTATCAAAGTCGCTGAGCCTGAGCCGTGCCTCAAGGTTGTCACTCAGTGGGACAACGCAGTTTCGAGTCAAGTAGCTCGGAGCCGCGTAAGACTTGAAAATCACGCTGACCACGATGCCAAAGTTGGTCCCGGCGCCTTTCATAGCCCATAACAGATCGGATTCGTTTTTCGGTCGAATGGCACCGGCCGGCTGGTATCGGCTTGGTACACTGCCGACGCAGAGGACCTGGCTAGAGTCCACGCTGACCACAACGGCACCGACAATGGCATCGCACGCGAGCCCATGCAACCTAGCCAGGTGCCCAATGCCGCCTTGTAGCCACAGCCCCGCACCTACGCTTGGACGAGCCCCCAGTGGTACTATTACGCCCGCCGCCATGGTCTTGCGGACGATATCCCCCGTCTTGCAGCCGGCCTCGGCGACGACCAAGATACCGGAATCGGAACTAGAATCTCCTCCATCGTCCCCCGCCGTGAGAACATGTACTTGATCAAAGGCGTCCATGTCAACCGAGACAACGTTAGGCCAGAGACAGTGGCCGCTGTGACCCCCGCCGACGACGGTCAGGCCGACCCCGTGCTTCAGAGCCCATCGAACGCACTGCTGGACGTGTTGGACCTCGGTCGGCCTCATAATCGAGGCGGGGCGGTGGAGGCGAGCTTCCTGGTTTTTAACAGTCTTATCTCCCTTCACTAATGGCACCTGCGCCGTCACCTCCGGCAACGTGGTCGCATGTTGGGTAAAGGCCACCATAACTTCGGGCGAGCTGAACAAGAGATGGCCTGGGTAGGATTCCTCGCGACGGCCCAAAGCACGGCACACCTTACGCCAATCGGCTCTGATAGCCTTGTCCACGTCCACATCCTGCATAATAAACCCCGCGATGAAAGGAGCAAAACAGTCCAGTACTTCATCGTCATCTGCCACGCTAACAACCCCAGTAGAAAAAGAAGCCGTTTGATGGCACACCAAGCCGTCGAGGTGCAGCGCACCGTCACGATGGAAAACTACCACCATTCCGCCTTGTGGCCACTCAACAAGCCTTTCCACCGCCTGTTCGATGAACCTCTGTTTAGGCTTCATGCCGTACATGCTGTGGCAGAACAGGACAATGTCGTATTTTTCGTCGTTATCTCTCGTACCGGTACTGGTACCGCTTCCTATGTTGTCCTGCAGATCGAATTGAATTGGATGGATCTTAGGCTGGTTTTCCAAACAGGGCAGCGGGGAGCCCGTCTCAGGGGTAGAGCAAAGCCATTCTTCCAACCATGTAGCAAATAAGCCGTTGGGCTCGAATGCACTGTACTTCCTTACTTTCCGTCTCAAACGGCCGGGAAGATATCCAAGTAAGCTCTTCGGGCCTGGTCCGATTTCTAGTACCGAGATATGGTTGCGCGAGTTAAAGAGAGGGGTCAGCAGCTGAGATAGTTGAGGGATAATGAAGTCTTGATACGTCGTCCATCCTGAGCCCCGCACCAAGATATCGAAGCCGGCGCCGTACTGTGTGTCGGACAACGGCTGCTTTGGGGACAAGGCTGTCTCCTCAGCTTTCTGCCTAAGGGCCTGCTTTAAAGAGTCGAGGGTGGCCATTTCAGTTTGGCATAGGTGTGTTGTGTGAGTATCTCGCACTGGTGATGGTGAGGATGGTTTGATGTGGGCCTTACTGAGGTCAAAAGAAGCGGATTGAAGAGAATGATGAAGCAGCGAAAAGAGGGGTTGACTGCCAGAGATGAAATATCTGCGCAGCAGCTCTTTACCTAATTGGGACGCGATGTTTGCCCTTTCTTACGCCATAGAGATTGCTTATTGCTTCGGTTAGCAAACGCACTCTATTCCAAGCTCTACGTTGGTTACACAAACCCTTAAATAATCCTGGAACAGGGCGACATCGGTCCGGCACAGGAACATGGGCGGGCCAACTATGATCTAGAGGAGATCTCGGCATCTGACCAGCTACGACATGCGCATGAGCTATCTATATTGTTTAGACCAGTTGTCTAAACTACAGAGTTGTCAACAGTCAAAAGTCAGGTTTGAAAGGTAAAGATTAAATTGATTGATAACATATTCAGGCTACAGTTTCCTCCAAAGTTTTAGCATCCACCTTCCTCTACGTTATTGGGCTTGCGTCTGCTTTCAACCAGCAAATTGACTTGATTGTTGCTAAACTAGCTCGTAGCTCATGATAGTACAAACGCGCAGTTTTACTTCCGGCTAATAAGGTTCAAAAATTCCTCCCTGGTTTTAGTGGTCGACCGCAAGTGGCCGAGCATGCAACTGGTGGTAGTAGTTGCTCCCGTCTTCTGCACCCCACGCATCATCATACAGAGATGGCTGGACTCTACGACGACGGCGACCCCTTGCGGCTGAAGCATTTCGGAGAGGGCAAGGCCGACCTGCTTTGTGAGCCGTTCCTGGATTTGAAGTCGCCGCGAGAACATTTCAACTATTCTAGTGATCTTGGAGAGGCCAATCACTCGGCGGTTGGGGATGTATCCGATGTGCATCTGGCGTTGTTAGCCTGCAGTAGACTAAGAACAGGGGCGCTGATTATACCTTCCCAGAGAATGGCACGAGGTGGTGCTCGCAAAGCGAAAAGAACTCAATGTCTTTCACGATTACCATCTCTTCATGGTCTTCATGAAACACGGCGCCGTTCACGATGGTGCGCAGATTCTCTTCGTAGCCCTTTGTGAAGAAGAGCATGGCCTTTGCATAGCGCTCTGGGGTATCAACCAGTCCCTCTCGATCGGGGTCCTCGCCCACGCATTCCAGGATCGTCCTTACAGCGCCCGACAGTTTTGCCAGGCGTTCTTCCTTCTCTTTCTCGGTTGCCTCCTTCCTCTGGAGTGTTCCTCGACCTTGGATCTGTTAGCCCGTAGTCTCACGTCAGCAGATCTACCTACTTGGCCAACTCAAGTCATCAAAGTCGATCGTTGGGTGCTGGGTGTAGGGGCTCTGTGCGCTGCTCGTAGCCAATGGTGTCCTCGTAGGACCACCCTCGTTGTACCCTTCCACGTCGATCTCGTCGAAGTCCACAACATGGCGTCCACGATGTGAGTTCTGTATCTGCGCATGTACAGGGTCTCTCTCTTTCTTGTCGCGAGCCTCGGTGGATACGCCGAGAGGCGATGGCTCTTCCGTCAGATGGGAGGGTATTTCGGCCTCCGGTCTGAAGGGCGGTGAGCCCATGGCGCGGGAGCTTTCGGGCGGTAGGCGGCGGCTTCGGGGGTGTACGTATTGGAATTTGTTTAATGGCGACTGGAAATCAGAAACCAGCACGAATGCTGGAGATCTGTGGCAGATAAGTACGAATATTCCAGGGTAACTTTCACTTGCAAACAAAAGTAATAGTGCGGGGTTATTTTTATTTTGCATTAGCCGTATTTGGTGATCGCTTTACTGTATGCGGGTTCCCACTCCACATCTCGCATCACTCGCTTTCCTTACTATTAGATCAACTTCTGGCTATGCTAAGATAGGGGAGACCCTTTAAGACTTCAGGAACATACCTCGTATTTCCACTAGGTATTATCTGTCTCTCATAGCTTAGATTAGGCTTGACTGAGTCTGCGTAGCAGCAACGCAAGTGACTGCGTCCCCAACGCCCTCCACGCCCGCTCCAACGCAAACCGGGATTAGTGCAATCTGCCTCAGGTACTATACCGCGCAAACAGATGACCCATGTCAGACCGTCGAAACAGCATTCGACAACACATTCGCCCAATTCTTCTCCTGCAATCCGGCGGTGGGGAGCAATTGCGCGATTTTTGTCATTGGAGATTCCTATTGTGTTTCGGCTCCCAGCAGCAGCACCACCACCACCTCATTATCCACATCAAACACAGCAGTTACGGCCCCAACGCAAACTGGCATCGTTTCCTCTTATACCAAGTACTATATTACTCAGTCCGGAGATGGCTGTGACAGGATTGAAAAAAAAGTTATCTATCTCCCTGTAATTCTATGCGTGGAACCCCGTAGTTGGCAGTAATTGCGGTTCACTATGGGTAGACGAAACCTACTGTCGCAGCACCATCTCAACCCGGCATTTCAACGGCTTGCACAGAATACTATGTAATAAAGTCAGGTGACGGCTGTGATACCATTGAAAATGCATACTGTATTATATTCGCGTGATTTTATAAGTGGAATCCGGTGGTTGGAAGCAGTTGTGGGAGTTTATGGCTTATGAGACTTATTGTGTTGCTGCGCCGACTACCACGACTACGAATAGTGTTACGCCTCCTGGACCAACGCAGACGGGAATTATTGCTACGTGTAATGCTTACACGGTGCTTGCATCAGGTATGTATTAGTTTCCAATGCTTTGGACTTGCTAACAGGTGTCCCTTGTAGGTGGGAGTTGTGATGCTATAGAAGCTAAATTCGGAATCACGTTTGCTCAATTCTTTGCTTGGAATCCTGCTGTGGGCTCAAATTGCCAGAATCTTTGGGTGGATGAAGCGTATTGCTGGGGTGTAGTTATAAGCTATTCTGCTAGTCTCCAACAATTTTTGTAATCCTTTTCATATATTCTCCTACGTATTTTGAATTACCAAACGCTCGTGCATCTTCGATTATGTTCCCTATTGGCTCAAATCATTTCAGATTTAGAGAGGATGTCGCGTTGCCCATTTTCACTCCTAAAAGATGCTTAATCGACTAAGCATAGAATAATTGATCTCGGTTTACTCGTGCACTAGAGGTGATGTGAGCTTATTGAGGCTTGACGTCTGATGTTTGTCTTTTTAGGCTGACATTTCGATTCTGCACCTGCTCTGTAACTATTTCAATTGTGTTGAAATGTGCCTAGTAGACTGAGTATCAGGTCTTGCGCTCTGAGCGAAAGTTAGCAACGAGAAAGGTTTAGCTTAGCTTCAATATCAGATATTTTAGGAACTCGAAATCTGAGGTCAATCAGGGTTAGTAAGAGGCAGCATGTTCCATTCAAGAAGCGGGCCAATATGGATGACTAATCTCTTCGATTGAATACAACCTAATCCATTTTAAACGACATTCCTTTGAGCTTACCTATCATGGAATATAAAGTATCTAAATGAATCATACGAAGTATAAGCTTGGACTATATATGTTCCGCCCTAGACGAGGTTCTCCAATAAGGCGCTAAATAATCAAAGTGGACTACATCTTGGATATCTCTCGACCGACAACCATGCAACCTTCCCTTGTCTTCACAATATCCCCGAAAATGAAACGTCTCCGCCTAGCGACTACTTTCCTCCAAGAATCACCTCGCCCTCATCATCTACGCTCATATCCTCAAGCCCTCTCTTTACCCCATCAAAAGATGTCCAGCCCCCCTTTCCACACAAAATCAACTCCACGCCAGCCTCACGCCCAAAACCAAGCTCAAGCTCAACCCCAAAAGCCCTCCTACAAACTATCACACTCACCCCTCTCCCTCCCCTGGACACCTTCACCCAGCTACCACCCCTCCGTCCCCCTACTCGACCGCTACGATGGCGTCTGGGCAGAAGCAATAGGCAACAACGGAGGCGGACACCGCGGACCTTCTCTTTCCTCTCCCAACAGAAATCAAAACGTCTTCGTATCCTTCCTCGCGTTCCGCTGCACCTGTCTCTCGACTTATTCTCAGGCCTGGGCGAGTTTCACGGAGAAATGTGAAAAGTTGATGTTGATGCGATGGGAACATGAAGCTTCTGAAGGGGCAGATCCGGTGGATATGAGGAGGTTTTTTAAAATTGCTTGGGTTGAGGATATTGATGTTCAACAACAAGTTCATGTGGATCTAGGGTTATTGATGGGGTGAGTTTTTAAGAAAGGCCGGGGGGGGGGGGGGGGTCACATGATTTATAATTAATGAAAATAAGCTGATTTTTCGACAGGAAATTCCAAGACGTGAGGAACGATCTAAGATCCCAAAACACCGAAACCAAAGATATGATATTCGCATCCAACAACGCCTTCCTCTATATAGACGACGCAGCTATCTCCTCACTTTTGTCTCCTTCCTCGGGACAAATACCATTTGTATATGCGGTCAATCCTGCTTATGACGACGAGCCTCTGCATCTGGAAGCACATTATAAAATCCCTATTGAGCTTTTGGGATACTTTTGGTGTTCGGTTGGAACGGGAGACGTGGGGATGGAGGAACTGGTGCCGGGCGAGGTGGGAGATGTTTGTAGTAATATTTGGGGGGAAGTGTTGTATGAGGGCGAGGTTATGGAGAAGGTGAAGGAGGAGTTGTTGAAGTGATAGTGATAGGATTGTGAGATGTGTCTGGTTTTCAGGCGAAAGAAAAGTGGCCGAGATTTATCTTGTGCAAGCGAGACACTATATGAGAATTACCGTCCTTTGTTTCTCCGACTGAGAGTCCAGTTCCAGGGCATCATTTGATCTATTAGCTACCCCGAGCAGACTTAACAACCATGCTCGCACTCTCTCTTCATCGCTCATAGGCACCATCAAAGATGCCAGAGAGGATCCGCCAGCTATGCTGAAATCACTTCATGAATAGTCAAAAGTCTGCAGCCTCGTTTCGCTCGCCGCCAGAGAAAAAGGATCTAACCCTCGAGTTACAAATATGCTAAGCAGAAACGGCCCGAAGCCATTATGCAGCTGCCCCCTCTCGTAAGTTCCATCATAGTAATCGATTCCATAATAATCACTTAACACAGTAAAAAAAAACTGGGAAATCGTCGCTACCTAGTGATCTCCATTCATTGCAGCCATCGTCTTTCTAAATTAATTTGGCGGTTTTGGTGGACGCGGCGTTCGTGGTAGTAAGTTGCCGAAACAATCTATTATACGAAGTCTATAGAATTAACGTTATTAGATTCTCGATATCAGTCACGACATTACAACGGATATATACCGAAAGGCGGCTTATCTGCTAATTCAACGAGTTGAAGTATAAAAGGTAAAGCTCTTATAATATACAAGGTCATTGCTGTAAAAGTTGCTTCTATCGCTGCGTTTGCTATATATAAAATCTTAATCCCAAAGTAAGCTACGAAGCTTGCAGATAGATGCGTGATTAGTTTTGGGCATAGTGTGAATACCTTGATGATAAAAATTAGATTCGGTGGACAATATTCAATAGCGGGTCGAGAATAGCGTTGATTCGATCGTGGTCGAGGATTTATTTGCACCACGTTGATAAGAACAAGCGTATCTCCAATAATAGTCGGCTACCTTCCTCCTTTGCTCCCTTGTGAGCGAAGCGAGCAAAGAAGGAAGGCAGCCGACTATTAATCTCACACTTTATTGCACTCTCTTTCGACTGCATAGCTCCCGAAATAACTACATCGACGCTAATTAACCTCCACTACCCCCTTCAACCGTTTCATAGCTTCGTCAAACCCAAGGTTCTACCTTGAGTCCGTCCGTCCGATGATAATAATATCAGACTGCATTTCCTGTCTCGCGTTAATAGCGGGACGCAGGCGGCTGTACCGCACTTCCCGTTCCACTACTTCTTTACCCTTCAAGAATCCGCACCTCTTCTCATAGACCTAACTTTTTCGTCAACTACCGTATCGACTCAACTCAGTAATAACATTCCAGTTACCCGATCTTCAATATGAAGAGTTGTTACCCCAACTCGCGCGCAATTCGCAACGTTTCCAGAAACCATAATAGTCCCACTATAGCTAGTGTCGGCATTAACGTCGGCGGTGAGAGGAACAGAGGTATCCAGATTCACAATCATCTCTGCATTATCCTTATATTATTAAGTATTGCCATTCCCCAGTCCGCGCACCCAAGTCCAGACCTCGAGGTCCTAGAGCCTATCTACTGTGTAAATTGCGATAATAGCCCTAGGCTTCTAACTTTCTCACCGTACATTTGATTAGCTAGGGAGGGGGCGTATAGCTAAAGCGGGGCTAAGAACTTCCTAAGTGGGACACAATCCCCCCTTTTTTTTCGTCCGATTTTTCTACCCTCACTTTTACTTATACTTTCTATAATTACTAAAAAATTGCATTTTCTACTAATTTTAACTTTGACTCCTATAGTATTATATAGCTGTCTCTAAAAAAGAAGGTGGAAGGCTTGCGGTTAATAGAAAAAGAGGCACTAATTTATAATGTACTAGCTAGCGTGAGACATTAAAAGTAGAGCTTCTAAACACTAGCGTTGGGCATCTGATTAGTTAAGGAGAGGGCGTATATTAAAGGAGGGCTTCCTTTTCAGGGGGGGACACTATCGCAATTTATACGGTATAAGCATCCTGCGAAATAAACCGAACGAAAAAAAGGGGCGAAACTACTAAGCGAGATACCCGTCTAATTCCGCGACTTACTACAAAAGACTTAGTAGAATAACTTAGTATAAGTGATAGAATGATATATTTACCCTCTTATATCTACTAGATGTCTATATATTATAACTTCAGTCAAAAGTTAAAAGGAGTAGTAAGTTTTTTAAGAATCCACCTATATAATCACGTGACTGAAATTATTAGAAAGCAACTTGGGTTTGTACTTTTATTTTATCTTAATATGTTTACTGGTTTCAGCTGGGTACGCGCGGGAATATAAACTATCTGCTGAGTCCTAACTTTTATATCTCTTACCCGATTTTTACTTGTAGCATAATCAAGCTTTCTTATTTCCACCCTAAACTATTAATGGCACTTAGTAATCCATCTCGGTTTTCCCTTCTTCTAGATAAATTTACTCGTACAACTCTATCCATTCCATTTAATACCCTATTCATTTCTTCTCTTTATACCAAATACCTCGATCCCGTAGTCTTTATATCCTTTACCCCATCCCACCCCATCCCATAACCCTCAAACCAACATCCTCCTTCCTCCATAACCCCGCCTAACTCCGATCAATCTTAGCTAATCCTTCCTCCTCCCTCGCGCTCAAAACCCACATAAACATAAACCTCTACAATCACTCACTCACTTATTCCGAACCCAGAAATCTTTCAGAAGCCCGAAACCGCAGTCCGCCTTAGCGCCGCCGCCACCCCGCACTTAGCATTTATTTCCTTTCCTAATATAGCAATACCCCGGATTTAATCCCAATCTTCCTCTAAACCCCGAATTCCATCCCGTCACCATCACCATCAATCACCACCCCAATCCCCGTCACTATCACTATCAAAGCACAAACTAGATTATACTATAATTCCCACTCTCTATCTCCGGAACCCCTCCGATTCAGATTGTGCGAAATTACTAGTTTGGGAGAATCATATTATGTTGATTCCGAGGGCGGCGCATGGCGTTTTAGGATAGGAGATGGAAATGTTTATTATAAGTAGTAGATGAAGGCACATCACATCTTTATCCTATGACTTTTCTTCTAGATATTACAGCGATCGACATTCAAGTACTTACTCGCGCAAACTCTTCTTTACTAAAGGTCATATTATATCATTCCTTCGCGCATAACATAACTTGAAAATTACAACTAACTGTAATATCATCCACCGTACGTTCCGGATTTCCTCATCATGGCCCAACAACAAGAATACAAATACGCAAACCAGCAGCCAGCAGGCACCAAGAACCACATTGAGAAAATCGCCATTGTCGGCGTAAGTTTCCATTTCTTCTCTTC
>QGMF01000539.1:0-26373 GCA_007821475.1 Lachnellula arida | reverse complement strand
AACGAACAAACGAACAAACGAACAAACGAACAAACGAACAAACGAACAAACGAACAAACGAGCGAACGAATAGCCAGGCGGAATGTTAAAACGTACACACGCACACACACACCATTCCATTCTATGCCCACGCTACAGTATGAGAATAAAAATCCCTACCTCGCTACTTCGCCTATCCATCATCCATCCGTCTCTTCTTTCATTAATATCCCAAAAACCCAAACCCAAATCCAAATCCAAAGCCAACCCAAGAAAGAGATTCAAAACCCCAATCTACTCAGAACCCAGAACTGCACTGCACGATTTGTATACTCGTATAAACCAGCAAGCAGTCACGCTTGAGTAGTTGCAGGCAGGATCAACAGTTGATAAGGGTCGCGGTAGAGAGGGGATGCTGATCTAGAGGGCGGGCTTCAATGTTTGGTATATTGTTACACCAGGTCGCTCGCTGGCAGGATTCATGACCTTTTTGAGCTCCGCTGCTTATTCTGGTATCGAGGAGGAGGGATGGGTGGGTGTATGTAGCAGAGGTGAAGCTTGACAGCTCATAAGAGTGGATGGTATGATATGGTATGGGTCAAGAACAGGAAGTGCCTGATGTAGATAGAATCTCTCGCGCAGAATGAACGAGTGATAAAAGAATCACTATCAGTGCGTACAAGGAATGAGAAAGGGCTAGTGTACATTATGTGAGACTTGTCTCTTGATTTATTTATGCCAGCAGTCAGTTATGTCTGAAGTGGAAGCTATATCTGCAGGAAAGGCTATCCACTAAAATACTCGCAAGCAATCCAGGAGAGAACCTGAAAATATTTTGAGAATGACCACTGTACCCTACCATGTATGTCCCAAGTTTTTGCTATACATTATTACAACAACAAATCATTCCTTTTGATACGCCAATTCCTTGGAAGCAACAAACGCAAAACCGAAGAGGCAGAATTTGCGAAGTCGTTTTGGCACCAACAATCAATGAGCGCCTTTCATTGATGGCCTGCCTCGAGGTCTTCCTCGGCCTCTCGCAGGCGCAGCGCCATTTGGAGCTCCTCTTCGTGCAAAGGATCCACCGCCCCGAATGGCCTTATGTCCTGATCGGACTGCTGGAATACTCGCATCAGAATCGGAAGAAGAGACGTCGTTCAAAACAGGTCCTTGTGACTTGGGTTCCGAACGTTTGATTTCTGGCTCGTCCGAGGTGTACCCTTCCGATTCTCCTTCCGATTCACTGGCTGGACTATCCAAACGCACCACCGTGGGTCCTTTTCTTACTGGCTGGGCAGGTGCTTGCAAGGCTGGAGTGCTAGCAATGCCATCTGACAATCTGACGGGGCGTGAAGATGCTCCAGCAGTGGACAGATTTGGAGTTCCATTGGACATTCCAGCTAGTTGCTTGGGTTCCTGGGCAGCCAGCGCAATAGCTGGTTCGTTGGCTAAGTCATCTGGCAGATCATTAGACAATCGTACTGTCTGCTGTGGCGCTCGTGAGTCCGGACTTTCGGCCATGCCATTGGACAATTTTGCTGAAGCTGCAGTCGGAGCTATTGAACTCACGCTGTTCGACCTCATTAACCTGCTGACATTGTACTGGTCACCCTCAGAATTGATTGGGCTTGGGCTTCCAAACGCGGGGATTTCAACTGACGGAGTGCTGCGTCCAGATGACGGGACAGGAATCGCAATTGATGGCATATTACGAGCACTTGGGGGACCATGACTCGCAACCGACGGAGTGCTGCGTCCAGTCGATGGGCCAGGAATGGCAACTGATAGTGTAGTACGAGCACTTGGGGTGCCGCGTGCACTTAACGGACCGGGAGTTACCTCGATCGACTTGTGCGCCTTTGCCGCAACAATTTTGAACCCCTTTCCTTTCAAAGCAAGTTTCTCCCTCAGTGAAAGCATCTTGGAGTTTGGAGCAGGGTTCGCCATATTTGATGACGGTGACCCAGCCTTTGGATGCTTCGGCGGTCTGCCTCTGCGCTTTGGTGTAGGCTTCTCAGTAGAACCTGCCTCTGCCAACTGAACACCGGGATGGTCTTTAGAAGCACGCCACTTGATGCCTTCATTGCCAGTTGTCTCTTTCTCGGTCGGCTTTGCGTTCTTCTTTGGGTTGAAATCCCCGTCCTCGTCCTCGTCGTCCGTCAGACTTTTCTCTCTCTCAACTGGCTCAGCAAAGAGGCTATCTGTTTCAGAGTCGGCGTCGTTATTGTCTTCCGAGTCAGATGTAATTTCGATGAGCTTTGTAGTATTTTCCTTGCCGGCTAAGCTTCGACGAGTCCTGGATTCCTCGGGTAGGGCGATCCCGGACTCTTCGGCTTCCTTACGCGCAAGCCACGCTGACTTTCGAGGTTTGGGTTGGGGTTTAGGTAGCGAAACAGCAGGGGCACGGGTACTCTTTCTCTTTCGCGGAACAGCTTCCTTCGGGGCCTTTACTTCAGGATTGGCGAGACGACTCATCGCTTGAGCGGCGAGTTGCAAATCATCATCTAAATGATCAGCCCGAGGTCGAGGTTTGTGTTGAGAAACTGCTGAAGGACCCTCATCATCTTCGATGGGCACAGCCTCTTCACCCAAGTCGGTATATACTTTAGGCTTTACCGCACTGCGACGGGGTTGTCGCTGTGGACCATCACGAAGCAACACCGCATCAACCACATCACTTTTGATAAGTGCAGCTTTCTTCGTTTTGGCAATCTTCCTCTGCTTCTTGGACGTGAAGAACTCCATATCTTCTACATCATCACCACTTCCAATGCCCTCGCCGAGCCGTTTTCGCTTCCTTGTATTCTCTACGGGTTCGTATTGCGTGGGGATGAGATCTGAAAACGCCAGGTTGGGATTTTGTACTGGAACTAGCTGAGAGTCTTCGACAGACTCATCGGAGTTTGGAGGGTCATAAAGGATCTGATCAATGCCATTGCCTTGCTGTTGCTGATAATAGCCCATACCCATCATGCGTGCTTGCCCATTATGACCGAGCTCTGGGTATTCTCCATCCTCGGCAAACATCGGAGCTACTGGGGCAAGTAGCCTGGATGGATAAGCAGTGTTTTGGATCTGGTTATTGAATGCATCATAATCGTCAAGATCATAATGTCCGTCCATCCAGCCGTGAGAAGCATCAGGGTCATCCCCGTTGGTAAGGCTTGGGCCGCCGTTCTCTGCTATAGCTGGATCTTGTTCGAAGAAACTGTCATAATGGCCGTTGGCATGTCCATTCGATGCTGATGCAAATCCTCCCGAATCGCGAAGAGCGGGATCAATATCATCCAAATTAGCCGCCGTCGTGTTGCCGTTTGCTTCCACTGGCGCTGGCGCTGCTAGGAATGGATCTTGTTGTCCTTCCTCGAGATAGCTGTCATTGACGGTGTCTACACGAGATTTATCTGCTTCCGCCTTCTCCTTCAACTTCTTCATTCTAGAGGTCTTTTGGGGACTCTCATCTTCCTCACCGCGTAGCCAAACAAGGTTGGTTTTGGAAAAATCAACCAAGCTCTCAACGCTTCTGAAGTCTGCTACTTTTCGCGTGTCGTGGCCAAGAAGAGTGCCCTTCGGTTCGTAGGTCTTTTGGGTGCCACTCCTTCTGCATTTTCCACAGGAACACATTTTCATGCATTTTGGGCACTGCCAGTCCTTGTCTTCCATGACGGTCTGAGGCATTAAGTCGAAAGCGCGCCACAACACCCCATAGCAATAAGCAAGGCTGCAGGTTGAACAGAAGGCAAGTTTCCAATTCCATTCATGATGACAGCAGACATGGCAAGCGTGAGTCTTGTTCTTCATTGGTTGAAGTTTCCGTCTTGTGAACTTGGCCTTCTTCCGGTTCTTCGGACGACCGTTGTCATCAACTTCAGGCTCAACGTCTGACATACCTGGAGACGGATCCCGAACTACGGGCTTCGTGATGTCTGTCCAAGGCCTGATCTTCAGCTGCTCCTGGCAGACTTCCGCGATTGGCTTCTTGCCGTATCTTTTTCTCGCCACCTGAATAGGCTGCGGAGATCTCTGGATATCAAAATGACCATCAGAATGTACGACTACATCACGCCATTTTTCGTAATTTTCAAGCAGGACGGGCCATTGCCATTGTTCAACCCAATTCAGTCCGGAGATGCACGCACACGAGCGCCCCATTGCGTAACAGTCCATACAGATGTCGTAGGTATCTTCCTCCCCATTTGGTCCATGTTCGATGCAAGATTTGCATGTGAGGAATCGATTGAAGATATTGCATCTGCAGTACGAACATGTGACGTTAGAATCGAACTCCAGAAACTCCACGTCTGTCTCTTCAGGAAGCTTTGGCGAGAACATTTCGCTAACCAAAATCTCGGTGTATAAAGAGAATAAGCGTCTAAAGTCGTCCAGCAATTGCTTTATCCGCCCATATTTCCACATCTTGGGTTCGATGGTGTCCCGCTGGAGAAGGTTATAGTATTTTACGAGAGTATAGTAAATGATCGCCTTGTTCTTGTACTGCTCATCTCGACAGACCATTCGACCGCGTGGAAGAGCTTCGTGAATTGCAAGCTCGAGGGTATCTACTGTTGTCCGATTCCATGCTGCTTTAATGGTGCGAGTGCCTCGATTCCAGACTTGGTGCGGTGCAAGCGGTGGGATGAGGATTAGGTCTCCAGGTTTTTGTTCCACAATCCAAACATTGAAAGGGGCCTTCTTCCAAGCATTGACCTGTGCAAAATGCTTTTCAACCTCAATATCATGACCAAGCATGGAGAGGAAGTGCTCCGAGACAAGTTCCCGTTCCTTCGTCTCGGTCATAAACCATATTGAGCTTCCTGCTCTCTCGCCATTTCGGTCTTCAGATGCCTCAACCATGATGTTGTGACCAAGACTCGCACACATCTCTCGGTGAGCAGGTGTATAGGTACCTTCATGGCCAATATAACACATCATGTTGAGGGCTCGCATTTCAGGTGGGAGACTGCTCATCAAATCACCTGCCGGAGCAACGCCCTTACCATAGCGCATTTGACCATATTCATTGGGTTCCCGGATTGCTCCATCACCACCCGTCCTCGCTTCAATACACTCGTTGAGATAATAGATTGAGTCGGGCAGTTCCTCCTGCAACTTCTGGCCCCACATTTCTGGACAATCAATATCCTTTAGATACAGGCGTTGTCGCTTTGGATCTCGATAGGTCGTTGAATTGAATTGTTTGGTGAGTTGGCCCATAGATCGTAAGTAGTGACCCATAGTCATGGGAATATCGACACTATTCGTTATATCGCGGACTTTCTCGGCTGTGAAATCATGGTCAGTACGCAGCTTGGTCATATTTCAGAATACCACTGACCTTTTGTACCCATGTTTTCCTCGAGCCACTGACGGCTAAACAGCCATGGGGGCAGACTCTTTTCTGGCCAGTCTTCGATGACCAGGGGCTTGCCGCTCTGGATTACTACAGAAAGGACCAACGCCTCGAAACTCTGGATTGAATGCTCCTGTAGCACCTTCGTAGATAGCCTGGTGACATAATCGAAGTTTTCTGTATTCTCCACCAGGGTACCAAGATCTAGATCGGGCGAAATAGGCACAAATTGTGCTTGCGGGTGTGATGAAGACGGCATCGTGAATGCGCCAGTTCAACTAGCTAGCTGTAATTATGCGATTCGTTGCGTGCGACCTCGGAGGCACAATGCTGCAGAAGCTGGCCAAGCAATTAGCAACTAAGAGCGCATGAAGAGATGGATGCTCTGAGCAAAAGGTGTGCGTTGCGCTGAGGCTCAAGACGAAAGCAACCACAGATTCACGAGGAGATCGCGCCAAGTTGATGAGAGTCGCGCTTCTCTCCGCCGTCGCAGCGCAGCGGCGCACTCGCCCTAGTGAAGGATACACCACACACAGGTGGCCGGAGCAGATGGCAGGATCGCAGACTGGGAGAAAGGTTTGAGCTGGGGCTGGTAACAGAATTGACATGAAATACACGGGAAGTTGTGCTGGTACCTCTACCTCTCCCAAAGGTGGAGAACGATCCGAGCTAGATAGCCTCGCTACTGTACTGTACTGGTGGTAGCTTAGTCAAGCCTTGTCTTGTACTTGTCCTGTGCCTCGCCGTAGTCCGTAATAAATTTGAAGTTGAAAGCTCGAAATAAACTTCATCCTGCCTGACCTTTCGTAAATCATTGATGAGATGACGGTGTGAAAGAAAAAACGCAGCAGGAGGAAATTGTCCTCATCGACTACTGTCTATCCCACTTTGACACGTTCCTTTGGTGAGTGGTTTTTCTATCTGTCGGTTGAACCCTTAAACCGCCAAATCTCAATCCTTTTTATCTATGAATCCATGGAAATGATTGGAGCCCAGCCCAGCACCCGCAATTATGTATGGGCCTATCATTGATTGTCCTATATTGAAGCACACTTTCTCCATGCCTTAAATCGGGAGTCGCATAAACTTCAAAAGTAGCAGCTCGAAGACGAGAATATAGCTGATTGTTGCAGAATTTCCCATTTTGGTGCTACTACTCCGATGTCTCTCGTTGGCTTATTCAAGCTGCCCAGCAGCTGTAGACAGTCTGTTCTACGAAATGTTATCACATATCCTCAGGTGTCATCAAGGACCGTAGTCTACCATGGCAGAGCTTCTTCAATTTCATACCGCCAGTATAGGCCGCTGCTCGCTTCTCGAAGCCAGAGAACATTTCACCAATCCATCTCAAAGTCCAAGGCTGTGGCAGTAGATCAAGGTCATATTTCAGTATCCAAATCAATTTCTGGACTCCAACCTCCGGCACCTTACCAGCCACCAACTACTGGTCTCCTATCAGTCCTTCCATCTTCATGGGTCCCTTACGCCGAACTCATCAGGCTGGACAAGCCGACTGGGACCTACTACCTCTTCTTTCCCTGTCTCTTCTCGACACTACTTGCAGCACCTCTGGCTGTTCCTATTGCTTCACCTCTTTCAGTTGTTGGAACGTCTCTCCTTTTCTTCAGTGGCGCACTTATCATGCGTGGAGCTGGCTGTGCCATCAACGACCTCTGGGATCGCAACCTTGATCCACATGTTACACGAACACGTCTGCGACCCATTGCGCGGGGAGCAATAACTCCTTTCAAAGCACTTGCCTTCACAGGTACCCAGCTCTTCACCGGTCTTGGGATACTTCTCCAATTCCCGATCGAGTGCTTCTTTTATGCCACACCAAGTCTGCTACTCGTAGCCTCTTATCCATTGGCAAAGAGAGTAACGCATTATCCTCAGTTTGTTCTGGGGTTGACGTTTTCTTGGGGTGCATTTATGGGCTTTCCAGCTCTGGGGATCGATCTCTTGCAAAATAGTGCAGCTCTGACTGCTGCGGCATTCCTTTACACTTCGAATATAGCGTGGACGGTCTTGTACGATATGATATACGCACACATGGATATCAAGGACGATGCAAAGGCTGGAATCAAAAGCATTGCCTTGAGGCACGATAAGCAGACGAAGCAGATCTTGAGTGGTCTTGCTGTCACTCAGATTGGCCTTTTGGCAGCGGCTGGTGCTGCAGCTGGAGCAGGGCCTGTATTCTTTGTTGGCAGCTGCGGTGGAGCAGCTTTGACGCTGGCTATAATGATCAAGAAGGTCAACTTGAAAAGTGTTAAGGATTGCTGGTGGTGGTTCGTCAATGGTTGTTGGATCACTGGAGGTGTGATCTCTACTGGGCTTGGGGCGGAGTACCTTGTTCAGTACTCACAGAGGACGAATAAGGGAGCCGAAGCGAAGGTTGTATAAAAATGTTCAGATAACACTACTATGGAGTCCCATTGCAACTCAATTCGAAATTAATTCTCAAAACGCAGCTTTGGCTTTCTATATCACGTTACATGATCGAAATCATGATCCAAGCCAAGTCAATTCTTCATTAAATGCAGCGAGCAAAATACTTGGCGGGAATTTTTGGAAATCAGCTGGTGGTTTCAACTGGAAAGGAGTTCGAAGCCTCATAGTTATTCGTATGGTGTGTGGCACAAGTTATGCCAGGTACAGTCAATCCTTCCCGCACTGCGGCATTGAACGCAGAAGGCCTCTTCGGCACTGAGAGTTTCTACTCGGATCGGAGTAGAAGGGGTCGTGATCAGACCGTCATGGCGAATTCTTGTTTAAGTATGAAAGGTCGAGGAGCTACACGCTTTGAGTATCGCGTCAAAGAGTCTCGGCCATCTACTCAGTAGTAGAGAGTGTTGAGCCGAGATCTCCGAGGGCAGTCAGCAGCTGAGCTCCAGGTCGAAAATCAGGAGAGGCGATCCTGACGTACGCGACTGAAGCTGCGAAATAGTCCAAGCTTCCAAGGCGTAGTGGCGTGAACAAGTGCCTAGGGCGCCTATGAACAAACAGATTTGAATAATAGGTAGGATACGGCGTATGAGATAGGACATGGAAGGAGTCGATAAAACGTTCACAATAATAGGTACGTAAGTAAATCCAGGGATTCTTCAGTCGGCGTTTCCCAGTTCCTCACATTGGTTGCCGGTTGCCGGGCGACCTTGCGTCTCACAACAATAAATCTCATCGTGTCCAACAATCGCATCTCCAAACAATTACATTCAAACAAACAAGAAACTCTCTACAGAACACAGCATAGTACTCGCACTACTATTGATTTCTTGCGTCCAACGCTTCTACTCTACTTAGATCAGCGCATCATCAGGTGGTGTTGATGCGAGCTTTTGCTGCCCGCTATTCAGGTTCCGGCTAAGCGTATGACGTTGTAGAGCTCCAAGTCCAGTTCCCGCGCCTCCGCAAGCACAAACAAGCATCATCAGTCCAGCTTGAGCTTCTTCCTGCGTGCATTCCTTTAAAGACACCCACCCCTCCCAAACCTCGAAGTTGTTAAGCCTACACTACACTACAATTCTCCTCAGGATATCTTCAACAACAACATCGTTGCGAATCGCATCATCTTCACCGCAAGCAATCAGCTCACTTTCATACTCTCACCTACACTATGCCCAGCATTCCGCAGATCGCGCTCCGAGCGTGGACTTTCCTCTGGACTCTTCTTGCTCTGTCCCTGATTGGCAATGTCATTGCTACAGCTTTTTCCGGAAATCCGTCTGTAGTCAACTATGCGATATTTGTCGCAATTTTCGGCATGCTTGTGGTTCTCTGGGGCATCGCTGGAGTTTTCGTTGAAAGCTTAGCCATCCCAATTGCTCTTGCGGTCGCTGATGGTCTTGCTGCCCTCTTCTCCGTCATCGCTGGTATTGCCTTGGCCGCTGAGCTGGGTGTACACAGCTGTGGCAACAAAGTGAGTTTGCCCCTTCACCGAATATCTTCTGCATTATGCTAACCCAGTCGCAGTCTTACATCGCATCCAACCATCTAACCAATGGCTCCCATAACATGGGCAAGCGATGCCACGAGCTCCAAGCTAGTACCGCGTTCTTTTGGTTCATGTTCGTCGGATTCGCTGGTTCGATCGCCTTCGACCTCATGGGCTCAGGAACCTCTCTTCGCGGGCGCGGTGGCATGCGCAAAGGTGGGCCATCCATGTCCCAAGTCTAGAGAACAAACAGGTAAGCAGTCTGATCTATTTATGTGACTGCTCAGCCTGTCTCAATTGTTGGATGAGGAACTGACACTCATTATTAGGACTCGGGGTTTGATGCAGGCCATCTTGACATTTAGTGGACGCTGAAGATTCACGGTTCTGCATTCAGGGAATGTCGATTTAACAATACCTACAATGAGCTGCGGACTCTTGTCAAAATCATGATTATGATCTAAGGCGGCCCGGCGTTGGAAACTGTACTATTACTATCAAGGGCTTTGCAATCAGCGATTGGCTGGGTTTTGAAACTACTTAATGTGTATATATCTCGGGAAATGAAGTGATTGAATAAGAAATGATTATGAAATACTAAAACTTTGCCCGACCTCATGATTTAGTGGTGGTGTGACACATGCGTTGTTGTCACTCCGTAATTGTAAGCCTTGCCAAATTCTTCTGATCTGAGTTGATAATTATTAGCATCCGGGACTTTCAGTAGTTCTCACATATAGGATCCGTCGTGAGAGCTCTCGGATCACTCTACCCAATGTGGAACATTCTACAATATGTTTTGTCAATTACTACAGTATAGGAAATATTGTGCTTTTTAGTCTTATGGCATAATCTCTCCTTGACTATGTAAAACGAGTTGTGTCTTATGTACTTTTATGTACTGTTCAAGTTGAGACGGGATGATTCTATACACAACATGTGCATTGCCCCTCAACAAACGCCAGCCATGCTACTCTCTGCCGTATCTGCAGGTCTCTCCACACTCTTGGTGTTGACCCATCTCTAGTCATTTCTTCTCATAATCTCAGTATTTACTCAATCCCCAATTCCCCATCACAAAGAAGCAGCAGCCTCCACAGCTCCGGCAGCGTTGAAAGCCCCCTTATTCGTAAACCTGACTTCTACCGGATATTTCCACGTCATAAACTTGGCCCAGCCTACAATTAGAAACCAATTAGCCAAGGTGGTAGTATAAACGCCACTCTTCTCATCTGTCCAAACCCAAATTCTATCTTCATCTCGGATTCCACTTACTCCAGTACGCAAACTTCCTCCCAAAGTATTTCCCAGCGTATGGCACAACGACCATCGTCAGCATCAATTCCAGCTGCTGCAAACTAGCCTCCCATTCTCGCTGCGCATCAGATTCCTCCTCCGAGCCCAGATCGCTGCTGGCTATAGAAGAGGGCAGGGAATCGAGATCGTCTTGGGATTCGGGGGGTGCATCTTGGATGATGTAGGAGTCGGATGTAGACATTGTAGTGGGAGGAAGACGCTACCGCCGGCAGAGCTGATACATTGAGTCTTTTGGAGATGTCGAAAAGGCGTGAGAAAGGGCTGTTGGAGTTGCGAAGATTCCGTAGAAGTATGGTATGGTATCAGTTCCAATACTGGGATTGAAGCTATCCGAATTAGTAAAGCGGCCGAATCACGTGAATTCACACTGACCTGACTCACAAGAAGAGACGAGTCACTTTTGTTCCAGGAGTATTTGTGCGGCGACCTTTCTTCTTTGAAGAGACATTACAACACAAGCACACATTCCAAGACTTTACATCACATTTGGACTCATTCATAAAGTTCTCCTATTTGCACGCGTCCCACAACCTTACAAACCGCAATCATGGCGAGCGAAGTAAGATCCGTTTGCAGCCCCACACTCCACAACGATCTTAACAATTTACTACAGGAACCCGCCGAGCGGAAGACTCGCAAGTCGGTGGCATTCAGCGAAGGAACCACAATTGTCGATGAGAACGGCGCAGTCACCATGAAGGAAGACGGCCACGATGACACCAAGGATACGGCGCTATCGCACTCCCCAAGTACGCCGCCACTCTCCCAGGCTTTGGGGGCATTTACTGACCCGATCCAAGCCCTCGACGATGAACCCAAGAATGACGAAGATGACGTCGCAAATATGTTAAAGAGCATGAAGAAAAAGAAGAAGAAGACCAAGACGGAGGACGCTGACGCTGAAGGTGGCGATGCTGAGGCCGCTGCGGCGGATGGCGGACTAGACCTTTCGACGATGAAGAAGAAGAAGAAGAGCAAGAAGCCCAAGGAAGGTACCGAGGACGAATTTGCGGCCAAGCTTGCGGCTCTCGAGATTGAAGGCAACGAAGGCGAAGGTGAAGCTGCACCAGCAGAGGGCACACCCGTTGAGGATGGCGATATGGAGAAGGGCACTGGGATCTGGGCACATGACGACACCAAGGCCATCGGCTACGAACTCTTGCTCTCCCGTTTCTTCACCCTGCTTGCACAAAAGAACCCCGATCACGCCTCGAGCGGCTCCCGAAGCTACAAGATCCCTCCTCCACAGTGTCTGCGTGAAGGCAACAAGAAGACGATATTCGCCAACATTGCTGAGATCTGCAAGCGAATGAAGCGAACAGACGAGCATGTCACTTCATACCTGTTTGCTGAGTTGGGTACGAGCGGTTCTGTTGATGGAAGCAGACGTCTGGTTATCAAGGGTCGATTCCAGCAGAAGCAAATCGAGAACGTGCTGAGGAGATATATCAGTAAGTCTTTACGGTTTCCGCTACGGAGAGAGTGGATGCTAATCAGATAACCAGTGGAATATGTCACCTGCAAAACTTGCCGATCGCCAGATACTGAGCTCAACAAGGGAGAGAACAGACTTTACTTCATCACTTGCAACTCTTGCGGTTCTCGACGAAGTGTTACTGCTATCAAGACTGGTTTCTCTGCCCAAGTCGGTAAGAGACGAAGACAACAGGGATAGATGGATTGGCATATTCCGATGTCCATCTTTGGTTTTGGTCTTGGTTCTGATTGTCCTACCCACGAATCATTTCACAGAAGTTATGAACGTACACTGAGCATTGCTTAGGCGGTTTGGGAGCCGTCTTTTCTTGCATGCATTGGGCTTCTTGCAGTAAGCACAGTACATAAGAGAGTTATGTAGGAAATTTACTCCTGCGGATAGAATGCCCTTTTTCTGCCTAGCTGTGATACCCTTCAAATGCCATTATCTACATAGAAGCTTTCACTCCGTATACCACACCACCCGATCTTATCTTTCCATTATTCTCCATTGCTTTGCGCGGCGCCAAGTTCTAAGCGCCCTTGGCCTTGGAACCAGTATGTTATTGGACGGGGTATTTGATTGGCGCTCAAAAATAGACACAGCCCCGCCTTTATGCGCTAAGTTGAGAGGGCTGCTTGGGAGCTCTTCTGATTGCGCGGAGCTGTTGCTTTCCTTATATCCCTATATTATTTCTTGAATGTGCGCTGTTTGGTATTGAAAAGAGAAGAATTAACAGACTGAACGTTTTGCACAGAAATCAGGGGATAGTCAACACAGGTGAGCAGAGCAGAGAAAGCTTTCGGGGAGTGCGGGGTCCACGAGGCTGACAGGTACATACCATCAAGGTATCGGCCAGACTTCCCTAGGATCAGACAGAGTATTATATTGCTCTGGATTTCTTTCATCTATCATATCTGCAACCACTCAGTCTGTGAACCACCATCACAATGTCCAACTATTATCCTCGTAAGTACCGCAGCCTTGCCCAGATAACCATTTGCTAACTCTCGGACAGCTCCTCCAGGAGGAAACAATGGAGGTAAGCTTACAGTCCAGCTATCATCTATCCACAGAGCTGATTGAAACCCACAGCCCAGCAACACTATGCTCCTCCTCCCTCCTCACCACCACCGACCCAAACCATCCATTCCCAAGCACAATACTATCCACCCCCACCACAGCAGTCCTCCCCATCACAAGCAGGACAATACGCGCCGCCGCCCCAAGCCACCCCACCCCAGCAACAGCAATACGCACCTCCTCCCCAGAGTTTCCCCCACCGCACATCGTACCAGCAGCCAGTCCCAGTAGCAGCCGCCTCAACATCATATGAACAACCGCCTCCCTCAGGCGGACATGTCGGACACCACGAATCAGACTATCCTCTCGAGAAACCGGCCCTCGACACAAGTCAAACCACGAATCTTGATCACGGAGCTCCGGCAGCAGGCCATTTCGTTGGTGCAAGTACTACGCAGGATGATGTAGGGACGTTCAATGGAGGAAGCTACAGGATTAGCCATCGGGATACGAATAGCATCTTGACCCTGCAGTTAGCTATGGGTTGTCCTTTGACTGTTAAGCCTGGTAGGTCCTAGTATTTTCAAGTGAAGTTCTGGTGAATTTGGGAGACTGATATATACAGGTGCCATGATCGCCATGACTCCAACTATAACGCTCAAAGGCACCGTAAAATTCTCCATGAAGAAGCTCATTGCCGGCGGTGAGATGGCGACCTCGACGTATACAGGCCCCGGAGAACTGCTCCTGGCTCCTGCGTCGCTGGGTGATATCACGAATATCCGACTTGGAGGATCAGAGCAGTGGAGCGTGGGACGGGATGCGTTTCTGGCATGTACGCAAGGGGTGATTAAGGAATATAAGAGGCAGGGGATTGGAAAGGCGATGTTTAGTGGGGAGGGTTTGTTTGTGTATAAAATGAGTGGGAATGGGCTGCTCTGGATTACGAGCTTGGGGGCTATCATAAGGAAGGATGTGAGTTTGATGTTCGTTCCACTAGGAGAGGGATATACTGATGATAATAGCTTGCGGATGGAGAGAAATACATTGTTGACAATGGACACTTGGTAGCTTGGAATACTAAGTATATCCTTGAGCGGGTGGCTTCGGGGGGTATTATCTCGGGGTTGTCTTCTGGGGAAGGCCTGGTGTGTAAGTTCACTGGGCCAGGCACTGTGTTTATGCAGACGAGGAACCCTGTAAGTCCATCTCAATCGGATCTGAGGTCCTTTACTAACTTTAGCAGGTTGCCTTTGGACAGTGGATGGCTGCTCATGCTACAGTTGCGTAAAAGTGTTTACGACCGTGGTATTTATAGTTCAAGTATGAGTACTTTTCTCTCAAGAATTTGGAGTAGGCAATTCGCAGCGTAGGTAGTTTTCAATGAAAGAACCTTTCTCTTCTCCTGCCATGCTTCTTCGTTCCTTCCTCTCAACATTGTCGGATCGACGAGTTTCCGTTACTTCGCAGTCGCTCTTTCCTTCCCCTTTTACAATAAGCGATTCCTCCGGCTCGATGTAAGTAATGCAACCAACACACCTTCTCTTTCCCTCTCCCAACAGCAAAACATAGCGCAGCATTATCCATACTTGCTCCTGTCCACCACTCCGTGGACCAGCTTTTGGAAGAATCCTTTCACAGCACCTTATCCGTATATCTTCATGAGCGACGGGCCCTACATAAGCGACGCTGAATTGGCAGAAGCAGAGACCGCACTGGAAGAAGCACAATTGGTGTTAATACGCGATCTCACAGAGCTCTTGACTTGGAGAGAACGCTTGTACCGTGACCGTCAAACAGCGCAGCGACTTGGTATTCCAGATAGAGGAACACTGCTGGAAGCTCAAAGGGCTCATAGCAATCGGGACAGAGCTACGATTGAAGCTTCATCCGAGGTCAGTTCTTGTTACCACGATCGCAGAAGGCTTCGGGTTCAATGTAAGTCTCATGAAACCTTCTGCGGGACGAGACCTGATCTAGAATCACAGATCACATCTCCCCGCTACCAGCAGCGCAGCCTCTCCATCGCGAAGTTACCAGCACCTGGGGATCCTGGATCGAATACATCATCAAAGACTTCAGAAAAAGCTGCTCTTGGAAATCTGTTTTCCGGTGGGGATCCTGGATCAAATACATCATCATCAAAGACTTCAGACAAACCCGTTTTTGGAGATCTGGTTTCCGGTGGTAATCCTAAATCCATCGAACTGCACAATTCAGCACTCCGGCGGATCACCTGGAGCAACCGACTCATATAGTTCAATTCGATATGGTAATCAAGATCGAGAGTCGCCCAGCTTGGGCAGCACCCCAGGTAGCACCAGCCAAACCCACCATTCGGAGGGCACTCAAACCATCGCGGGATCAAACGCCTTCTCGAGTTACTCTGCGTACTGCTAAGCCAAAGCCTACAGAATCTAGCAAATCTGCTACTACAGTTCAGCTCGCTGTCGCTGAACCGACAACTGTAAGGCAACGGAAGTATACCACGAAGCAGCATAACGCTTTATTTGACTCTCGTAGAGTTTTGACCCCAGTAACAATTAGACGCCCCAATACTCTTTCACCTCGCACTCGCAGAGTCTTGACATCAATACCAACCAAGCACCTCAATATTCGCAGGCAAACAAAAAGTTTGTCTAAAGATGCTGACGGTGGACAAGGTGATGAATTGGAAGGGGAAGCCTTGTCCAATAACGCCGGCGACAAAACCCTGGAAGAGAGAATCCGGTCAGCTTTGAGCACACCTCTAACTATTCACAAGACAAACACATCAGGAAGCGTCAAGTCCGTCAGATGGGATCCTGCAATTGTATCCTGCGGTCCCAGCTTACCAGTTCCAAGTCCATCTTCCAAGGTCGAGGATAGCAACTTGTCCCAGTCACGACCGCAGCCTGTTTTATTGCCTCCTGATCGTAGAGATGCAACGGAAGATCTCGTTACAAAAAGCTTAGCACAAATGAAGAAAGGAGAAAGACATACCCTTCGAAAGCTTCTAGAAAAGCTCAAGGACACAGCGAATGAGCTCAATGATGAGTCCGACTCAGCAGAAGAAGACAGCAGGACAACAGCATCGGACTGCAACCTGGCGCCGGTTGCTCAAGCTACAACTGACCGAAGTTACGCTACGCTTAAAGCTCAAGTGGCTCAGCAGAAGGCACGGGCAAATCTAGGGAGGGCTACACTTACAGTTCCAAGAAGACGCCCTCATGTTGAAGCGGGTAATGCTTCTCCACAGAGGAATCCACAAGAACCTACTTGGGTCAATATCTTCAATCCGCCACCACATTTAGCCTTGCCCCGTGATGTTCCTGCTTTCCCAGGACCTGCTCCAAATATTTTCCATCCAGATTTCAGACAGCTACCCCCAGGGTATCCTCCAGGTCTTCAACTGCCACCTGAATCATCTAACAATTTCTGGAATGAGGGCATTACGGGTCACCAGATGCAGCTTCCCAATGGGTTGCCAAATGGCCCCTTCGCTCATCCGATCCACCCAATGGAACCGCCTCAGCCTGTATGGCCCCCAATGCCAACACCCCCATCTTGTGGTATGGAGAATCTTCCGCGGTTTGGGTATTGGGTCAATCCATTTGGTTTTCAGACTCCACAGCCCCCGTTTCAAGCTCCCCCTGAATCAGCCCCAACTCGCGCTCCTCCAACCATCTCTTGTCGTCAATTCAAGCCCAGGCTTAATAAAGGCCCCTTAATTGACGTTGGGCCAGAGTTCCTACCTTCTGAGGAAGAACCGGGTCGCGAGGCTCGTGCTATTGAGCCAGGTTGGGCCAAATCCTTGTTGGCCAAATTTCAAGAGAAATACCCTCGGACTGGAAAGGTCAAGGCAGGACCCTTAGTTCCAGGCAAGATGCGTGAAGCTGCAGCAATTCAGCAACGTCTTGAGTTCATATTATACCACGAGAAGGAGAGAAATGCTGAACAGCGCTCAAGTGGTGAACAATTTCCATGCTATGAGGCTGTAACGGGTGAGAAGATTGCGTTATCGGACAAGGAGAGACCGGTCAAGGACAAAGAGAATGTGTTGAGCGAGGAGAGTACTGGAAGTGAAGAACAGTATGTGTTTGTGCGTGACGAGGAGAGAAAACCTTTGGCACAGTACGCGATGGACATTCAGCAGGAAATCCCAGAAAATGGTCTAGAGGAGTTGTCGGATTCATTCAGCAGGTTGGATCTAGACGATGGATGTACAGTGTGGTATGGGGTTAGTAGTCATTGATCCTGAGCTTTCCTGTGTAGTATCAGTACTACTTTGAGGGGGAAGTTAGCAATAATTCTTAGATTGCGTGTATAGATATAGGTATGGGATTGTTTGGGGAGGGAGCATTGGTATTGGTATACGGGCTTCACATACAGCCCTCGTGTTTTGTTTTCATTATTGTAGCCGTGGCGTATGAATTGAATTGTAATTTTTATTTCAAGAAGTGGTGTTGCCCTTTCTTCTCTAGCGTGTCACTAGAGGTCCCCTCACTGCAGGCCCTGGAGACTTTTTACTCTCCATCCATTTTAATTTGGCCGCCCTCACTCCGAATGGTTCAGCAATAAACATAAGATTATCAAAGCAACTCACCTGGTGCACCAGTAACGATCAATTAATCAGAGCACCCAAGAGCTGGAAAAAGCCCCCCTGGCCTTCTTACAATTCCAAATGGCCTGGGACCTGTCCTTCCAAAAGCCCCCCAGCTCATTAATAAGAACTTGACATTTGCCCTTTTTATGTCAGTACGAGTATACAGCGGTGAAAGAACATTACCCAGTTCTCTGATGATTCACGTCAATTCATTCTGTGACCTCACTCCAGGTTATGAGATAGGGTTTATCCCATATATTTGTCATGAACCTAATCCATTATGTCGTTGCCTCATTCCTATTCAGTTTCCTATAATAATACATCTTATGCCTGAGTATCGCCTCCCAAAGCATCATAGCTGTTGTCACCGCTCACACCCTTCTGTCTGGGCTGTCCAGCAGAACCAACCCCCGCGTTCTGTCTCTCAAACTTTTGCTCCGCCAGTCTTCCTGGGTCATTCTCCCCGCCAATATCCTGGTTCCAGCTCGCGTTCTTGCTATCATTACTCTCGAATCCCCCCTCAGTCAAGTTATTTCCCTTGGGCCCAGCACCGTCCACGTATTGGCTGGCGACGTAGCTAGGAGCCGTGCCGGCGTTGCTGGATGTCCCGCCAGTCTGGGAAGAGCCTTGCGTATCTGTGACTGCGAGGCCCTTTGCCTGTCCGCCAGCAGCGTCTGGGTAGGTGCCAGCGCCGCCGAATTTCTTCTCCTCGGCCCAGTCGCCTTCTGCTTGGCGGGCTTCGGCGTCTGAAGCGGGATCTAGACGTCTTGCTCCTGAGGTGTTCTTGTTGGCGAAGGTAGAGTTGGAGCCAGAGACTCCTTGGGGCTCGCTTCCGCGGTTCGAGGCAAAGCCTCCGTCGGCTCTTGTGGATTCTTCTGCCAGGGAATCGTTTGCAACGGCTCCGGTTGACTCTTCGATTGAGGGTGCATTGGGGTCAGTGACCTAGGTGTTGTTAGCGTTGCTTTTGCTGAGCTGTTGAAATTGTTGAAGCTGTTCACAGTCCCGTGCTCTCAACTACGTCCAAAGGGAAGTTGGAAGCTAGAAAGTGAAGACGGGAAGCTTAATAGGAGGATAGTCCTTACCTTTGTGCCGTGAGATGGGTTGTGTGTAGACATGTTTGATGTTTTGCTGAAGCAGCTTGTTCAGGAATAGTGTTTGTGGAAGTGGTAAGTTCGAAATGTTATTGAAGATGGGAAAGTTCAACAGCTCAATTATTCAAGGAATTTGAGTTCTAAAGTGTTATGGAAGTTGTGGTTGGTATCATATGTCAACGCTGATGACATCATGCTCAATTTAGATGTCCTGCATGGCTTAAACACAAATGGAGATCTGATGAAAGGATTCGCAATTTTTATGGAGAAGATGACATTAGGCCTGATGATCATTTACAGGCACATGTAAGCAGGAATCAGGAATCCAAGAATTCCATCACGAGATCAGCGGAGAGAGCTCCTGTCATATGCAAACGAGGGGTAAATCGAGGGGCAAATGTATCACGTGCATACGTTTTGCAACCTGAATGGCAAGAATACTTCTAGAGAAATTGGGGTTACGAAGATAAAATTATCACCAGGAGGCATTAATGTAGATTCATAAGGGTTCAATTCATTTCGAATTGGCTACAGATATCTGCTTTCAAGTTGTTCCGCCATCACCAAGTTATCATCCCAGCCCAAAAATCCCAAATCCCAATCCCCAATCCCTAAACTTTTCATCAAAACCCTCCAACAAAAATCTACTTCTTAGCATCCTTCGGCAATCCATCAAGACCCTCCTTCCCCTGTCTCCCCACACCACTCAAATCCGCACCCCCATCTTGTCTCACACCACTGCCCCCGGTAGCAGGCTCCCTCAAACCGGTCGACGACGCATCGCCGGTCGAGATCTCGGATTGGCGCTCGCCGGAAGAGACATTGACGGTGCGGGCGTCGGCCGAGTTCCAGTCTGATGCAACGGGAGGGTCTTCGGGGAGGGGGAGGTTGCTTTGACGCTCGGCGATGAGGTCGGCTTTGCTTTGTTGTTGGTTGGACATTTTGAGGATTGTTCTGGGTGGGGGTTAGGTTTATTTGCCATAGAGGGTGTGAGTATTTGGAAGGTATCTTACTGTTGGTTTATGTAGTTGTATTGAAGTTTGTTATATGTGTATGTGTTTGTGTTTGTGTTTGGGACTTGTGTTTGTGGTTTTTGAACAGTTAATGAATACCTAGGTAAAGTAAAAACTTAGCTGTGATTTTGAGCTCTTTCTTGAAGCTTCTAGCATGTCAAACTATGTCATTTAAAGCGGGCCTTGCATGCCGATTGAGATCATACTACTGTACGAAGTAGATGCACAGGAGCTTTTTCTCCGGCCTGTGTTGAATTAAAAGTGACGTTTAGTTCAGGGGAGAAGACTGGGGGGGCTGAAGTTGATGACTGAGGAATAAACAAACGAATAGTCACGAGACTTCTCTACAAATTGGTATCGGTCATCATTCCATATACATCAAAGAATCCCCCTATGCGCCAATAACCTCAACTCCGAAAGTGCTTGCTTCTTTTCATAGCCCGTAAATTCATGACACCCGCTTGTCTCCTGCCTCTCCCGCCGCCTTGTCGCCCTCAGGATTCAGATAGTCTGCATTTTCTGCGGCTTCGTATTCTGCGATGAGATCCGTTACAACCTCCTTTGCTTCATCGAACTCGTTCAAGTTATCCGCGAATGGAGCGGTCTTCTTATAACCCTCCATGAATGCATTTCGTTTGCGCATGGTATCATAATGACGAACAATTCGCTTGAAAAGCTATAGAGGTCGTTGTTAGCGTACGAAAGCCTCTCATGGTTTGAGAAACTTACAGTAGCGATGCTAGTATGATTTGCCAACATGAGCCCACTGACTCTATGATTCATTGGGATGTATGGGCTCTTCTTGGTCAGTGCAACTTGAATACTTGCTGGGCCCCATGGGATGAAAGTTGCAAGTTTCCGTTCTCGAATACGGAGAAGACTCTTGTGAACGTCGGTGGGATCAACATCTCCTTGAATTACGTTCAAAATGGAGATATAGCAGCTCTTCTTCCCAGGAATCGTCGATACCATTCGGTTTTTGGGTTGAAGTAGGCGACGCATCACATCCAGCACAGTAGTCTTTCGAACAGTCTTAGCTTGCTCGACATTAGCACCTGTAAATGGTGTGTACGAGGTCATAAGGAAATGGCATCGTGGGGTCGGGATTAGTGAGGCAACAATGCTAACAAGATCATTGTGCATGTAGCCTGGGTATCGTAGGGGTGTTGTGCTAGCTGACATGACTGTAGATACCTATTTACAAAGTTTAATTGGGTCGTAGTCAAGAGCAGAGGATACGTACTAGTTGGTTGGTTTGTTGAAAGGAGGGTTCCTGGACATGCAATCTATCCGCCGCAATACGAGACAAAGCGCCATTATCAAGTACAACTACCGAATCCGCATTTTGTGTTAACCTCCGCATGGAGAGTAAGCTGTTGTATGGGTGTACCACCACATTATCATTTTGGGTATCTGGAAAGACCGAGTATGTTTGGATAATCTTTTTTGGGAAGCGGTCGTTCAGTCTTTCCAAAAGAAAAGACCCCAAACCAGATCCGGTTCCTCCAGCGATCGAGTGAAGCATCATGAAGCCCTACAGGATTAGCCATATTTTTCCATTATATCCCTGCACGCCTACCTCGAGAGAATCACTGCCGTCTGCCTCGCGATCAATCATCTCCATGACTTCCTCGTGAACTAATTCCCCAGTTTGATATCCATCACCCCAGTTGTTGGCCGCACCTACTCCATTCTTCCCAACGAAGAAGTTCTCCGGGTTGTAGATGTTTTTGTAAGGACCGGTTTGGATGCCATTGAGAACCTGTTGACTTATTAGATATGGTACAACTCTCAATCCAGCTTCAAGAACGCACTCGAGGTTCTAAATCGATCAAGATGGCTCGGGGAATGTAGCGCGTGTCGTCAGATTGATAGAAGAAAACATCCTTTCGGTCTCCGCCCTCAGTCGCAAAGTCCTCCAGATTCCCATCTTGACTTATGCCATGTTCCTGGCAGAGTTGTGGCCAGAACTGACTCCCAACTATACAGCACAGTTATGAGTATTTGACTCGGACTCGTAAAAGAGGTCAGCACTCACTGCTGTTGCCGCACTGCCCAGCCTGTACAGTGATGATTTCTCTATTGATTTTTGTCAGTCAAGCTTGAAGTAAAAGGGAGTGTTAGACGCACCTAGGCATTATTGCGACATGGATATCAGAAAGGCAGGACAGGAAGAGTCTAGGGTTTTGGAGATGCAGAAATACAAAGTTTCAGAAGTCAGAACAATCGGCAGTGTCATCGCGCTTGCCGTGGGGTCGACGCGCTGGAAAGAAAGCGCGTTAGTGCGCCTTCCCTGATTGGTAGCCTAGAAGCTTGTTGTAAATACCAACCTCAAACTCTAATAAAGTACTCATACGGCGCATCAACAAACGACTCCACGACGACTGTAACTACTCTTGCGCATATTTCCAACGGCCTCGATCATCTCCCCCTTGAATATTAAGCTCTGCGGAGCAAACCACCCGCGATGACTTTTCAATTTCCTTACTCCTCGAGCCCGCCGTCAACACCAGACAGAAGATCCAGCAATGGCAGGAATATATTTGGTTTATCAAACCCTTCGACAACCCCAGCCGGGCCGCCGCCTTCTTCTGCTGGATCTTTTACCCCAGCGGGTCCACCACCATCCTCTGTTCTTGGAAGCTCGATGCTGGGTGCCAATAGTCCTTTAAAACCTCTCTCGTTTTCACAGCAAAGCACGTTCAGCCCATCGCAAAGCAAATTCGACGCATTCAACTCATCCAACTTTTCGAATTCGGCGAACTCTGCAGCAACACCAAAATACTCTCTCTTCCAACCGCCCAAACAAAGAGGCTTCCACGCTCCCCATGATAGTGAAGAAGAAGAATATGAAGAGGGCGATGACACTGGAGAATATATGTACGAGGATGATGACCTTCGCCAAAGTCTCAAGGGAGATTACACCCAGGATACCAATGCAATGATGGACGATGATGCTCCATATGAAGAAGATGAAGATATGAATGATTATCAATCTGGCGCCAGATCACATGGCTACGATCAACGCAGGAGTTCTGACCTATTACTTGGTACGCCAGGCGCCCTGGTTAGAACTCGAGAAGAGGATATGCGAAGCTTGAAAGACTCATTCTCAGCTACGACGAAACCTTCAATCTTCGGAAAGATTGCCAAGGACATGTACACACGGATGGGAGTGCCGAGCGTAGAGGAATCAGACGACCTAATTTTAGGCACGGAGGCTATAATTGCAAATCTTTATGAGGAGGGTATTCGAACAGAGGGTGGTGACTCTCTACAGCATGCTTTAGGAAAGATATCTGGCGATTTGACAAATCTTTGGACCGACTATCAAAGTAGAACCGCCACATACAGTTCCGAAGAATATACAGCAACTGTCGGTCCGGGCCCCAGAGCCTCGAATTTCGCAAAAGCCAACTTCTTAGCAGGCCTCGCATTGAACATCCATCACTCATTGGATAGCCCGCCCCCAAATCCCACAGCAAAGGCCTTTCACCCATCAGCCATTCCGAGCCCAAGATCCAAGGCAATTCCAGGGGTGTTAGTGGAATGGCTGGGCGCGTATCATGATCCTTACTCATCACAATTTGACGAAATCCAAGTACATAGACCAAGTCCTGCGAACCATCCGCTCTTCTGGGGTGCTGTATTCGATGGAATCCTTCATGGAAAAATGGTTTCAGTCATCAATACTTTGAGGGATGCCGGATGGAGGCACGCTAGAAGTGGAATGGACGACATGAGAGATTTGTCCAGCCAAGTGGGATTTACAGGGCAATCTTTAATCAACATTGAGAAGGTCGCCAGCGCCGCAGTTACTGCTCTCTCGACGTGCCCCGGAATAGACGGTGATTGGAACATCCGGGGAAGTGATTGGACTTTGTTTCGTCTACGGGTCTCACAATCTCTAGAAGAGCTCAAAAACTTCGCCGAAGGCAAAGGCAGAGGTCACAACGCATCGACAGTCTCAGATAGATTTGGCAAGTCATCTATGGGTACTTATAGTACTATCGCAAGGAAAGCTGAAAGCCAAGTACCGTGGACTATTTACCAGAATTTTTTGACTTTATACAGTCTTGTATTGGGAGATTCTGCTGCTATTATTGCAAATGCCCAGGATTGGTGTGAAGCCACCATTGGCTTGGTCTTGTGGTGGGACGGAGGCAAAAACAATCGACGCTCATATTCGAGCCAATCTCGGGATAACGGTGTTTACCTACGTAGGCTTCGAGAGGCACTTGCGATCGTGACGGGCGACACAACAGATTTCCAAGTCAATACGTTGAATCCCGTCGAAGTTGGTCTGGCTTCGCTCATGGATGGGGATAATGAGGCAGTGGTAGGGTTCTTACGAGCCTGGTCCGGCCCTGTGTCTTCTGCAGTCGCTGAAATTGCTTCCATTGGAGGATGGCTTCCACCAGCCGAGCCACAGAGCCTCATCAGCATGGGAAGCTTAGATCAGGACGATATGGATCTGCTTGGAATCAATTCTTCACCCTCCAAGACAGACAGCATCAAAGATCAGACCCTTATCGTTTATGCTAGGTCTTTGACCAACCGGGGAGAACTTCAGTCTACAGCCACATCCCAAACCCGGCAACAAAGTAGAGAGGGATGGGAATTAGCAATTGCTGTTCTAGGTAGACTTGACTCAGCTACTCGTTCCGAGGAGATGGTGGGAAATTTCTTGAGCGAATTCCAATTGGATTCTGCAGGAACAGTCGACAAGCTTTGGGTTCTCTTGATTGATATTGGCATGACCCGCCATGCTGAAGCTTCGGCAGAGGTAATGTTTTTACTCCTGACTTTCAGAGAGTTGTACTAATTTTCAATAGTCATACGCTGATATCTTGGCGGAGGACTCACATAATTATGGTGAGGCACTCTGGTATTATGCACTTGCCCATAAGGAGAACAAAGTTAAAGATGTCTTGGACCTACTCATCTCCTTGTCACTAGTGCAATCAATGGCATTTCCTCCGGATGCCGAGATGGATGATTATTTGAGGCGTCTGGTATCATCTCCAAAGACAACCCTAACGGACCTCTCGAAGATGGATGTTCCAGCAGCGGAACTTCTCCACAAACTACTTAGCGGTTATGCTACATTACGAAAATTCTACGATTTGAGAGATGAAGAAGTCTTGTTACCGAAAGGCCTGAAGCCTCAGAAGGGAGCCACTACAAGAAAAGCGGAAGCAGCAGCAGCCTTACTTGCCGTCATTACCAGCTCTGACGACAATATTCGAGGCGGACTTTATGACGAGGAGCGTGGTGCTGTTGTAAATGTGGACTTTCTCCTGGCACTGTTGGGAGAGGCAATGGTGTTTGTCAACCAGCCGAACTCGACGATCAGTACGTCACAGATTGATATCCTATTGAAGGCCATCGAAGACATTCAAACAGTCGGACCGCGGGTGTATTCAGGTTGCATTGAATTCTTGCACACTGTTATTGCGTCCGCAACGGGACTGAAAGGGTCATCCCCAACGGACATGTTGAGAAAATCAACGTCAAACACAAGTGGTACGAGCAGTTTTTCGATGGTTGGCAGCTCAATGCTTGCTTCTCAATTGAAACAGTCAATGGGAAGCAGCGGGGTTTTAGTCAAGGGCAATATTAAGCGTGGATGGGATTGGAGACGTGGTATCTCGGCTGGGACAACTGGAGATGATGTGCTGCGAATCCTGAGACTTGGGCTGGCAAAGGATCTGGCGAAGGCTTGGCTCTTGGAGGCGGATAAGACAATGTAAGATTTAATGGCAAAAGATATGTGAGGCATTGGGTGGCGTTACGAAAATTTCAATGGCCATAGCCTAGGAGTATATGGATAGCATGGCGATGGGAGACGCCCTTTCTTGTAAGAAATAAAACTTTGATACCCTCAATATCAGTATATATTGGCTCCTCCCACTTTCTCAAAATCCAAATAGTTGGAAAAGAGATTTTGAAGTGGGATTGTCTTGTCTAGTCTATTCTACATCTACATCTACAATAATACAGAGTGGATATCCGCTAAAACGCCTGTACAAATGCAGCATGTCCGCTTCTATTAGTAAATCATGGCAAATGCCTCATAACCCCCTCAAACGCCACAAGCGCCATAGCATTCGCAGGAAACGCTCTCAAAAAACACGGCAAGAACCCCCTCCAATACCCCCTCACCCCATTCTCCCTATACACCGTCCTAGCGGCCTCCCTCCAACCCGCAAACTTCCTCTCCCCATCACCCAGCCCCCCCGCCAGCGGATCCGTCATAATGCGCTGCTTCACAACATCAGACGGATAACTCGTAATCCAAAAAACCTGCGCACTCAGCCCCCCAGCCCAGAAATTAATCGCCGGCTGCTCAGCTCCGTCTTCTCGGCCAGCAGCCGCGTAAACACATCGTAGCTACCCCACCAGAAGAAGAAGAAGCTGCGGAAGAACAGCGTCGCCGAGAGCCCGTGGTAAATACCCCGCAGGCCGTGGAATCGGTAGATCTTGGACGCGCAGTCCACCGGCCCCGTGTACAGGCGTTCGGACTTCACGCTCGAGTACTGGATCTGCAGGCGCGCCTTGACGTGCTCGACGGGCGCCGCGATGAAGCTGACGGTCG
>QGMF01000538.1:0-26388 GCA_007821475.1 Lachnellula arida | reverse complement strand
GCTATTCTAAGGGCATAATAGATAAATATTTATTTTAAAACTTTATAAGGAATATTTATTAAGGCATTTATTATATATATGCTTATTAGACAAGAATTTATAATTACTATAGCTATAAAGTGTGTTGTAAGGTGGTGGTTTTGCTATGCAAAAAATGGGCCTGTTTTTTCGTACCCTTAGAGGTGGGGTCAACGACGACTCTCGAGAATCACTTTCTAAAAACATGTCACCTGCAAAATGTTGCTTCATAACAGATCGGGTCATTACACCAAACATTGCGCTCATACTGTACTCCGTGATTGTTTGCTTCAGTCTGCGGACAGACATAAAAGATCGTTTATTGGATGAATTCGAACAGAATATTAAAAGCACTTTGGTTTAATTCTACACCAACAAGGACTTGAAAAGAATCACGATTTCTATCAATCTCACAAGTCTACCTCGGATACTGACAATGTCCTTCTCTACTATAACTGGACAACACTCAAGTCTCAGTCAAAGCAATCCTTTTTCTCCCAGCCCAACTAGCGTCAAAGAACAACACGCTTCTGTCCAACTTCACTTTGATACAAGGAACCATCAACAGCAGGAACCAAAAATTCCGCAAACAAATGCTTCCTATGTTGGAGAATCAAGGCAGGTAGAAGCTCCATAGTTCCCTGGAAACCCACTCCAGCATTTCTACCAATCGAACAGCCCAACATGCCTAGAAACAAAAGATCAGTCCAAGTTCATACTGTACTGTACGTAAGGAAGGAATTGGGATATCATACGTGTGGGGTTTATCTCATAAGTTACCGGCTCCATGCTGTGCAGAACGGAGAGAGTAGCTTCAGCGGCATAGCTCGATTGCTGATCCGCGTATATCAACTGCGAAGGTTCCATATCGGTAACGTCGCCAACTGCCCACACATTCTCAGCACCCTTGAATTCAAGGTACTCATCAACAACAACATATCCCTTGGTATCCACGTATCGTGCGGGGATATATGAAGCATTAGGAACCAATCCATACGCAGGAACATACATGCGGGCAACCAGTTTTTCACCATCGGAAAGAGTGATCTCTTGCCTACCATTCGCTGACTCATTTGCACCGGTCACCCTTTCCTGTAGCTTGACGCTTATATTCAAATCCCGTAATAACTTCAGCGCAGTTTCCATACTTTGTGCCGGGGCTTCCTCGAAACCCACAGCTTTGCCTGCTTGCCACCTACAAAATATCAGAGATTTGAAACAGGGTGCAGCCAGAATCAACGACCTGTGGAGCGTCAACCCTCGGAGGACGGAAGTCAACTAACTCACCAGAGTAATATGCTTCTCCCCATACACGAACGCCAGCTCGCCAGCTCGCCCGCAACTCAACACCCGTCGGTCCAGCCCCGCCACAACAATCCTCCCAGCCTCCCCAGCCCGTGCTCGTAACAACAGCACCCCTCGCCTCCTCGATCCCCTAAAAGCCGCATCCGCTTGATAGTAGCGCCAGTAGCAAGAACGAGGACATCGTATCGCAGGCTCTGATTCCCACTCGCGCTAGAAACCACCACCGTCTTTGAAGCGAAATCAAGCCTTCTGCTCGACCGACGACAAACTCGACTTTGCTCGCTAGCTGTGTATCTTTTCAAACCGGGAGCTATGGGCTGGAACAGCTGCTCGTCTGTAAGTTGGCCGGGGATGAGACCGCGAGGCGAGGCAAGGCGAGGTTCCAATATGTCGATAGAACGTGAACCTGAACCCTTGCGCATACCATACCATACTGGCCAGATCAAGTAACATACACCGGCTAAACAAATAAAAGCAAAGTAAATTGAATCGCAACAGACGTCCGTCCGTCCCAAAGGGGGAATTCTATACGTTTTGTTGCACGTCGCAAAAGTGGAAAAGGTGAAAGGCAGTCGGAGATTCAATATTAACTCGGTTGCATATTCACATATATGGCCGGGCCGAGTCTGCGGTAGAGGAGAGGGGTATATAAAGTTAGATAAAAGGTTTTGCAAAACACATCCAAGGTGTAATGGTGTACTGGTCTAGGTTTCTGCAAGGATTTATCGTCGGCGTGTTCGAGGGTGTCCTAGACTATTTTTTTTTGCCAGGCTATTTTTTGCCATTTTTGCCAATTTGATTTTCTTTTTTGCCATTTCGCAATAGAGTAAAAATCCGAATCGATGAATTATTTTTATAGTGTTTTCCTAACACTTTGCCTACCTACTATATGTGTCTTTGGAGCTCACCCTCGAGATCTGCTTCCCGGCTTTCTCTGCTTGCGTGAGGATCCGATGAGCTGTGCCAGCGGATTCCAGCTTGGGAGCCATGATGTGTGTCATGGTTTGGTATTGAGACTTGGGCTTAGACTAAGGGTCTGTGGCAAGTGAAAGAAAGATGGTCTCGATGAATGCTGGAGAATAGTAGCAGCGAGATAAAATACTAATATGTAAAACTTTTTCAAAGCGAAAATATGGCTTGCTATTTAAACCCAAGAAAACCCTATCAAGAAAACAAACAGGATACTCTTAATAATCCAGACTCTCACGAGTCCCCTCCCTCAAGTACCTAGTCCCTGCACCCCACACCCCACACAGCAAATTCCAAAATAGTAATAGCCCTCCTGCCTCCCCTCCTATTCCATCCAACGATTCCAACCCGTAATACCGTACTCATAACAAAATCCTTACTCCTTACTCCTTACTCGGTTTACACCATAATAACTTCCAACCCAAAACCCCGTTCCCACCCGTTTACCAAACCCATCACCTAATACACTAGTACTTACTCCATACACCACTCCATAATATCAGACTTCACATCGTCTTTTTATCATCCAACGCACCCCCCTACGAGTAAAAACCCCATTCATTACTCCGTATTCCTATCCTATCCTACTATAAGCACTATCTATAACCCCCCCCTCTCACCTCCAGCCCAAAGAAAACCAAACACCCAAGCCAGCAAGAAATTCAACACAATTCCAGCCTCCAGGCTCACTCGCTCACTCGCTTTATCCCGAAATAATAGCAAAATATCACCACATCACTCTTACAACAACTCCTCCCGTGAGTCCCCTCCGTCTTACTCATCACACCAATAAAATCCCCGACACTTGCACAGCACTTACACAGCACCTCCGCAGCTCTTACAATAACCAGCTTAATGCCCAATTCGGTCAAAAAACGGCACCCTCTTTAGCACAAATAGTATATATTATGAAAGCCCTAGCATAGCTGGCGAGTTAATAGCTTGCTAACTCGCGTTTCATGGAATTCTGCGTTATTAGAAGAGTTCTCTCCCCCCCTCTCCCAAAAATGAGGGCCGGGGCCGGGCTTGTCTTTGTGCAAAGCAAGGCAAGGCAAGATGAACGATACAGCGCTAACTCGATATCAATAGTTACCACGGTACCTACGCTACGGTACTGTATCGCTGATATCCAACAGTTTTCGGAACCGTTATAATTATTCAGGAGCAAGTATAGTAGGACCGACCATCCCAAGAACCAACATCATACAAGATGATCCAAGGTCCACAATCCGAGACAGACAAGTAGTAGACAAACGCGTTTAAAATTATTTCTGACTGGGATTTGCTAATGTACTCCGACGCCCAGCCTCAGAAAATGCCCTGTTCCATAAAATCCAGGACCCAACGGAAAATCAAATCATGCGCCATGCTCACCATCCCATAAGAGGAAGTAATATAATCATACACAGAGGCTCTTGTTGAAAGACGAGCCACATCGATAGGAAACACTTTCCCTCCATGCAATCCCAAACCAGAGCGCCCAAAACTTGACGCTCTGTTGAAATGAGCCCAGAAAACCCCCGAGGCTACTTTCTCCCCATAACGCTAACCCTGATTATTGATTTGCTGACAAGTCGAAGTGGGTACCATTTACTCCTCGTCGGAATCGGCAATGAGCCTAATAGTTCCATTGCTGGCATCTGCATCTCGTGATGGAGTGCCGCTTCTGTCGTCGTAGATGCTACCCTGTATCTTCTTCTTGGCACTTCTCTTTCCTACACTGGACATCTTCGGTGGAGGACTCTTGGAGCCTTTTGGGCTCTTCTCCGAGGCTACCATCGTCAAGCTTGAATTTCGAGACGATTTGCTTTGCACTTTGCCAAAACGCTTCGCAGACTGACTCGCGCCTTCTTGACTGCAACAACACGACCGCTACCACGCTTGACACTGACTACTTTGCGTGAATTCAGTGCAGAGACGCTCTTCTTGATCGTCTTGGCGGCTCCTTTCGCCACCTTCATGCTAGCCGAAGAAGCAGATTTCTTCATTCCCTTGGCTGCCTTCATCTTTCTCTTCTTCGGGGTTGGTGGGTCTACCGAATCCTCCTCATCTTCGCCGCCGAACAACTCCTTCAGCTTCCGCTTCCCAGCTCTGACGCCAGCTTTGACGACCTCTTTGATAGCCTCTTTGACCGGCTTTGGATCCTTTGGCTTAGGTCCGAGTACACCACGACAATTAGAACTACCGCATCGGCATTCCTGAACGTTCTTGGCTGAGAACGGATCGAAGTTGTAGTCGTAAGTTAATTCGTCACCGGTCATGATTGGATCATCGCCAGCGAACAGAGCCATACGAGGCTTTCCGCCAACAAGCCATTTTACCATTCTGCAATTGGGTTTGCAGGAGTGGTTGACAAATCTGGCAATGCTGCCTTTGGTTCCGTCAAGAATCATATTTTGATCAAAAGACATCAGGTAGTAACACTTGAGTAAAATAGTTAGTAAATGTACAAGATGGGAAGCATTTCCAACTCACCTCGTTGTTCTTGTAATCTTCATTCATTCTTCGATCGCATTCGTCCTCTGTGATAATTTCTCCAGTATATTCGACGATGATTTGGTTGGGTTCAAAGCAGCGGTTGCTTCGAACACCGTAACCGCGATCAGGAGTTTTGATAACCTCTACGCCGATTCTGTACTTTCCACCACCCTTGCGACGTTCTTGTAAGTCACCAAAGGCCCGGTTTGTGCAATGAGCACGACCAGCGGCACAGATGGTATCATTGCACTCGTAGAGCATAATCCTGTTCTGGCAACGCTCATCACATCCGGTTTCCGGGGTACAGACACATTTTGAAGAAAAACTGTCAAAGATGTCTTCCTTCTTCCAGAAAGAAGCAGCATCACCTACGAAGCGATCTTAAGGCCAAGGTTAGCTACTGTGCAGAATTTAAGGTGTTGAGGATGCTTACTGCTTGATGTCTTTCGCCACTCGTCTGGCTTTGGTTGTCCTGGAGGAAGGGGCGAGCAGACATCAAAAGGTAACTTAAAGTCTCTTCCATCATAGAGTAATTGTTGGCCATGCCACATAGGCAGCGGCATAAATGCGTCTTTCTTACACTCAGGAAAACCGACTTTAGCGTCGGGGTCCCTGTCTTGGAACCCGTCCAAGTTGGTCTCCTGTCCAGCGTACAGTCCCTTGGTCAACCAGACTTTCTCTCTCTTTCCATTGACTCTCTTCTTCTCGACGGGCTTGACCGCTTCTGGTTTCGGAGGCTCGACAACCTGCTCAACCTTCTTCTTCTTCCTTGCCGGTTCTGGCTTGACTAACTTCCCATTACTCCAAACCTCGTGCACAACAGGCTGTTTGTCGATGTGTAGAAATTCGGGGGTATCCGCCAATTTCCTAAGCTCCCTAGGCACTTTAGGCCCATTCGATAGCCCCAGCCCATCCTCGAAAGCCTTTCGTCCTCTCTTGCCCAGTACACTGATCTTCTTGCTGAGACTTCCAAGTGTGTCTACTTTGAAGCGGCTGTCGCTTTCTTTCTGGGCGGCTGTTTTTTTGGTGTACTTTCGTGGGCTACTGGCGAGGCCAATCTGACTCTTGGACTTGGGGAGGTCCTTGACAGACCACTCTAGATCCAATGCGTCGATTCCATCACGGACGAGCCTGTCTGCATCTTTGGTGACTGTGTCGGTGGACGAGTTCGCAGAATCCAGAGCGCCAACTAATGTATCGCCCGATATTTCCCTACGACGCGGCTTCGGCTCTCGCTTTTGCCTTGGGCCCATGGGCGTGCCATCTGCATTCTTGAGGAACTTTCGCGGAACGTGCACAGCTGTGCCGGCCAACTTCTTGACATTGTATGTAGGGACTGCAACGCGCTCGCGCCTGCTATACTGTGAGGTTGCGGCAGTGGGTGTTGTCCGAGTATTGTCAAGCTTCAGCGAGGCAGATGACACGCTGACACTGTCGCCAATGCTTGTCGGGGGTGTGGAGGAGGATTGGGTGGAGGATTGGGTGTTTGAGGAGGCTGCATCGACAGTAATGGAGCTCAGAATCGATTCGGGGGAGGAAGGACGCGTCGCTTCTGGGGGCTGTAAAGGTTCTGGCGGCGCGGTCATTTTGTTAAGTAGAGTAGAGAACATATTGGTAGAGTGGTGAGGAATGTTCGCGTTGTAGGAGGGAGGTTGTTGATGTATGCGCGTGGAGGTTAGGCGAGGCCGAAGGAAGGATGATGGGATTGATTAGAGGCCCTGGCCTGGTACTGTATTTGTGGGGATGTGATTGCGATGCCGAGCGGAGCAGCAGAGCTGGAGAAGTGATACTCTGTCGTGTTGTGCTCGAGCCTTTCCAATGCGCCCAAAACAAGTTTGGTCGAGTGGCAGGAAGTCAATATTGGTGGTTGGTGGTAGAGTCGACTGACTGTGAGGTGCAGTTACTTATTATTAGTAGTTGTGAGGGGGAAAGAAGCAAGAGTGTGACGGGCGCTAGGGCAAAAAGATGGCTGGGGGGCCGTGGGGGCTCGTCGGTCCAAACATCAACACACTTTGACGAATAGGGATCCCCCAATTTCGTAATGTGTACTTTTAGCCACACGGGGACAATGGCATTTAATATAATCAATCTGTTATTTGTATTAATACTCTACTGTATCTGACTATAATAGAGACATTTAGTCTAAACAAGACGTTACTGTCCGGACTCCAAGATGCAATCTTTGTGAAAGGATGGAAGCAATCTGTTTATGCAGCACCGATACTGCACTACCCCTGGCGCTGTGTTCTTTTATGAGGCATTTTAGTTTTGAAGCCTCGGTGGCAGGCAGGCGGGAAGGGGAAAGTGCCTGGTAGGGAGGTGTCAGACGGATTGAGGCATATTAGCGACTTATCAAACAGGGGAACTTCAAAAGTTAACACCACCAAGGTCGCTTTTTGTTGTTTCCGGTACTCTCCCTATGTGGCGTGGGGATGTTGCTGTTCTGAGATGCTTCAAATTAGGAAGGAATGTCTCTCGTCATGGGATTGTCGCCAATCGCATCCGGGAGCATTGTCACCGCACTTTTTATTTCCCAGCGTCCAGAAGTGCCTCCACCTACAACAAGCACGATATCTCAGAGCGTATATAAACTTGACCCTTAATTCGTATTCTCCTAGGTTGGGCTTCTTCTTTTCAAGGGTGGGATATTTCGTCAAAATGTCCGAAATTATGCATTACTCAAAGTAAACACTTCCGGATTTTGGCAGAACCATAATAAAAAATGCCAAAATTCCTTCGATCTTGCATCCAATTCTATCCAAATACCATAATCAATTGCTGTTTTAGCTTTTATTCCCAAAGGTTGTCAGAAATAATAAGCGTGAGGGCGCAAGCCCTACCTTCGTAGATTGAAGTTCAAGAACGCGACTTCTTTTTATGAATAACAAACACCGCAGCATCCATGTATGATATTCACAGCCATGCATTAGACCTCTCTCCTCATACTTTCCGAGAAGTTGCGACTACTTGTTGATTTATTGTAAAGTGACCCTGAGTCAGGTTCGGAAGCTCCAATCCGGAAACAAGCTGCTGGAATGCCGACGCAGCACATCAGGAAAGAGCCATCAAATCAAATCAGACCGCGCCGCAACAGGGACACGCAAATGATACCCACGATTCGCGCTCGCGAAATACTCAAGAGGCTCCAGATGTTCATCTTCACGTCAGTGAAGCTGAACACGTTTACCCCTTTTCAGGGCAGCGCGTCCCGAGGAAATCCCGGCGACCATTACTGACTGGCATATCGATCAGGATCAGGGCACCACGCAAAAATGGAGTCGCCGCGAAGAATCGGAGCAGCAAGTTCCACATCGCGCCTTCCTGATTGTTGAACAAGAACTGCTGCTAGCAACAGCTCATGATATATACAGCCATATATACATACCGTCCCAAAATATCTTTAGACTGAGACGCAGAGGCTGAGAATAGGGATTACAAGGAACATTTATACCGCCTTACAAAACTATATATGTATATGTGCCGTTATTTCTCTATTCATCATGGCACTCCACCTTTCAAATTCAGAGCAACATGATGTTCTAACCACGCAGAATGTCCCCTGCAAATCAATCCTCCGCCAACAACAAGGCCCCGTATGAATCAGAATATGGTTTCGGAGACGGACGAGGATGAGGACGAGGATGATGATGATTGCTCCGCTTCCGCCCGCTGTCCGCTATCCTCGCCTTTTAACCCCACTGTGCGTCTCTTTTTTTGCAAATTCAAAATGAAGTGGACAGGGCCAAATATTGACAGCAAAATGCCGCGTGACAGCAACCTAGAGCATGACAGCAAGCTGCCACCCCGACAGAACCGCAGGCGCGGTTGTAACGAGCAGGCCTTAGCTCAACAGTTTACCACGATGCTCGACGAGGTACAAAAGGTCTGCCGTAAGCTTAGATCTGAAACTCCCCTCTAAAAAGCGTACTTGCTATTCAGCATGGAACGCATTATTACCAGCACAAACTGCCTTCAAGATTGGATTTGCAACCAGAACGCCCTCGATGATATCATTCCGGACAGCGTGATCATAGCCAGCAATATGCCGTGCGTAAAGTACGCAGGTTTGATAGACCTGCGAGCAGCGTTCGGTGCCTGAAGTGAGACTGATCATATTCCGAGTCACGTCTAGATGTCTATTTAGTGAACCCCAAACCATAGACAACTCTACTTCCATTTTTAGCCTGTGATCTAAAACTTGAGGACCTAGATAAAACAAAATAAGTAAATAGAATGTGGTAGTAGTATTGGAATATCTCACAGATGCTGTGGGATTCAAGTGTCGAGATAGCTATAGAGTTACGAGTTATAACTACGTGTCTAATCTTTATTATCTACCTTCTCTTTTTAAAGTTTCGCACTTTTTTCAATCTTGATACTATGTACTCAAAAAGCTTTCCTACAGAGTCTAGACTAAAGCTAATCGCAAATAAGGTGTATAAAAACTAGCAACAAAATTACTCCAGTCTCCAAGGATATAGTATCCATCTCTATATATACTACTCTTAAATCTCGATATATTCAATAAAGTCGTTCTACTAACATTTGAATAGATGAAGCGAATTACTTTCCTGAACATACAAGTGTTCTAAAGTATAAGAAATATATATTTAAGCATGATATAATCCACAGCTAGTTCAGAATAAGAAAACTACTACTAGTATCTAGGGGTGTATAGTAGATTCCAACGCATATTACAAGTTCCATTAAGCACTTCCTCCCTCTTACGAAACGATTGAATTCATCTCAGTCTTCTATCTTCAGTTGTATATACATAATACAAGAACTGCATAACACGCAGCCCAGTTCCTCATAACAAACTCCAACTCCTCATTTTTCATTTACTCCATATAGCCACTGCACCAACTACATCAAAAAAAGCTACTAGTTTCTATCTCGCTCTCCTCTGTCATGACCATCAATCATTTTTCACATAATAGCACTAGATTCCAAGCTCAGATACGAAAGTCTCCCGCTGATATATATAAGTCTAAAGTCTTTTCCCGCTCCCGCTCCCTTAAGCTTTCACAAAGCCATCGAGAGAAGAAAGCTATGGGCTGAAGTGTCCACAGGTAACTCCCTAAACAGTCTATTTCTGAGTCTCCGCGAGAAAACGTCGCGCTTTTTTTCCTCGGGGTGATATGTTTAGAAGATTCACTTGATATCAAGGAAACTTGTGCTCTCAATGAAAAATGTGCTGTCGAGGAAAAACCCACTTCATGGAAGACGCGCAGACCTCACCTAACTAGCATCTATACTACAACGAGCTTACAATCAGCAGTGGAATTATACCCTCGAAGTCTAGATCTCTAGTATCTTGCAGGGCACTATTAACCAAACAGCCAGTAACCCAGTGACCTTGTCACCTCCATAGAAACCTCCCCGGCACGAGACAATCACTGATCCTTCAAAGCTACAGCACCATCACCTCGTGAACCTAATCTCTTACCAATCAAAAAGATTTAGCACCGTATGCAGCTCGCACTACATCATGATTCATGATATTCAACATCCGTTCACGAAACTGAAGTGCACCCCCCTATACAAAAGCTTCTACTTGGCATGCAAAAACACTCTTCTACCGGTACCTTTATATGTGACATGCGTTCATCCCGGCCGAATACCCGGATTAGAACCAAGCAGGAACTACTCTGTTCGCGCCGTAGTGCTAACTGCACGCGAGGCATTCAGGTGAGGCAACGCATAGGAAGTATCGGAGGATAACTTATTTAGATAAGAATCAAAAGCCGGCTGTTGTTATTACTGAATAAGTCTAGGTAAACACAATTTATATTGCCGTTAAAAAGGGGATAATGACTAATATTTCCACCTAAATAGCTTCTAGGTTACCCCCGCCCTCTTATCTGAGATTTTTGTAGCAACTATAGGTTCTTATCCTCAAATGAGATTTGGTTATCATTCACCCCATTTATCTACAGACAGAAATCGCAGATATCTTCCGCGAGGCGAAGGGGGCGTTAGCGGGAGTAGCACGTGACTGTATTGAAGATGACTTGAAGTTTTCAGGAGAAGTCCTCGTACGTTGCAGATCTGGTTACAAAAAGCCCTTGGGTTTGCTTTGCGGGATTCCTATTATGGGTGTCTATGATGTGTGCTCATTCCGTAGAAGATTTCCGAAAATTTCTACTGACTTGTGTAGAGCCACCGGGACGCAAAGTAGGGTGGCAGGTGGTAAGAACGATTACGGATTAGCTGCATAAGCTCGGGAAACCTTTCGTAAGGAGAATCGGGCATTATATTACAAGCCGCACGTCGTCAAACTAGCAAATATCCACGACACCAAACACAAATCCGCTCCATGCAAAAGCCTCACTCCAGCCTGCCAAGCCCCCGACTCCCCCCATCCTCTCAACCCACAAACTAACGACCCCCTCCCATCCCCCCCAAATACCCACCAGCACCAGGCGCAAACCTCCCCTCCGGCCCAGGACCAGGCCCAGGATACTCAACATACCTCACAGGCCCCTGCACCACCACGCGCTGCCGCACCACCTGCTCCGTAACCCTGATCTGCTGCACATTAACATGAACCCGCTCCTCGCTCCCATACACGATGACTCCATCCGGGCGCATCATGGGCGGCAGGACGCGTCTCTCGCGCGTCTCCCTGCGCATCCCGCTGCCGTCTGCAAACACCTGCTGCTGCTGCGACGACGAGGAGGTCGAGAATCCAGATCCGGATCTGGGGGCGCGGGCGCGGGCGGGTACTAGAAGTCCTGCTTGATTGTACGGGGTGTTGAGGCTCGATGTCCTTGCGGTGGATGGCGATTGGGCGGGCAAACGATTTACATCGAGTCTGGGCATCAGTGAGCCTGGCTGCGCGTTCGCAGAACTCGACGACGAGGGCTGCTGTGTTCTCGCTCTAGACGCCCAGTCGAGCTTCGGCATCAGTGAACCCTGTTGTGCGTTCGCAGAAGCCGACGACGATGCTTGTCCTTGTGCCCTCGCTCTCGACGCCGAAGGATCTACCTGCGGCACGCCATAGATCAGCGCCCCCAGCGTATTCTTTAAGAACCTCGCATCCGCATACGCGACCTCGAAATCCCCATAATACGCATGTAGGAACTGCGGCGGGCTCTCCAGATAAGCCTTCCTTACGCGGGCGATGCCGTCGAACTTGGAGACGGTGGAGTCGTCCAGCCCGTATTTGCGCTGCGACGCTGCGGCGCGCACGCGCGCGTCGAGGGACGTCCAGTAGGTGGTGCCGGCGTCGAAGATCTGTTGGATCGCTTGCTGGCAGTGGCGCAGACGCGCTTCGAAGCCGTTCCATTTGGTGAACCAGGCGGTCTCGTCGAAGTTGGGGGAGCTGGTGGTGTGGGACTGGGACTTGGATTTGGAGAGCGTGGTGGGCTTTGGGGTGGAAGACATGTTGATCTTGGTCATGTTTTTTCGGTTCTGTGGGAAACTGAACATGATGCAAGGTTGGGTTTTGAGGATGTTGATATAGAAGTAATTTTGCTAGTTTGTGAGTGAATGAATGAAGGACCTTTTGAATCACGATGAAATGAAGCGCTGATTCATGGCCAAAGTAGAGATGGCTCACTGATGTTATTGGCCACGCTGAAATGGGATCATCTAATAACATCTTACCTGCAAAGAGTCAACAGTAACACCCATTATATGGCCCACCGAACCAACCGCTGTTAACAGTCCTAGGAGACCGAATACAACGAATCAACGTCGAACACCATGCAGCTTCTGCTCGAAGCAGGCTTCATGTTGGGAGATGTCATCTCTCTGTTGGTTGACATAAAGATGATGAATGTATATCGTATTTGTAGTCGAGGGCGAATGAGGACCTGACGCAGCAAAGAACTCAAGGCAGGTGTTTTCAAGTAGGTAGGAAGAGAAACTCGCAACATATGGAGGACTATTTATTCGGTATGTACAGCCTTCAACCAGCTTCGAGGAAGCAGATGCAAAATGGGGCATGCAGACTAGCAATCACGTGGAGTATCTACCATCCTATATCATAAAACAACAAACTAAAAGACCCGAATGTTTCTTTTATTTCTCAGTAATGTTCATTCACCCGTCCCTTCTTCAACCTAAGAACGCCGGCCCTAGTATCTCATCTCATCTCATCATCACCGCCATGGAATCCGAAAAAGGCAGCAGCCACAAAGCTCAACCACTTAAAAAAGACACAAGAAGCGCGAAAAAAACAATGCCTCCAAATCAAGCTATGTAGACAAGTCGCAGCCTGTCAATGCACTTCCCAAAACGCCCAAGGCAAGATACTACACGAAAGAAAAGAGTCCCGTAAACAAAAGAGATATGTATGTATGTGTGTATCAGGGTCGCGATGACCAGCTTTTCTCTTTCTGTCGCTATCGATCGACTTTTGGGGGTTGCCATCCGTTCAAGTACGCCATAAGTCCCATTCCCAAAAGCACAACACCAATCATTGAGGCGTATGGCGTCGCGTGACTCAATAAGGGATCGTGGCCCCCTGGTGGTCTCCACGTGCTGATGGCCGTCCATTTCGGATCTTTACTATCAGTTGCGACGGCACTTCCATTTGCTAAACCAGCTTTCTGCAGAAGCGGGCTGAGCGCAGAATTGAGGCCTTCGAGGTGGCCATTGGTCAGCTTATGAGATGGTATTTCGCCCTTTGGCGATTGGACTTGCTCTGTCGACAAGGCTCTGCTGGCCTCATCTGCCCTGATCTTTGCCACCATTTCCGCAAGAGTCTTTCTGTCCGAGTCTCTCTCCGACTCGGCAGTCTCCGCCCGCATCTTGAATGACTGCATTTGCTCCTTCAGGTCCTGCATATCAACGAGCATAGTCTCAAGTCGTTTCTCCAGCAACAGGCTAGAATCTGAAATTGCTTTGGGATCGACAGTTTCGATAGGCTCGACTTCCTTAGCCTCTGTACTCTCCGATGGGGGTTCGAAAGCATCCTCCATGACGGAACCCTTCGCGTGGCCATTCGTCTTTGCTTCTGATTCTAATTCCAATCGCTTCGCAGTCTCCTCCGCAAATTCTCGAGCACGCCTCTCCTTCTGTAACATCTCCTCCAAGTCCCGCATTCGAGCATTTTGGGTATCCAGTTCTTTTCTCGCGTTTGCCAAATCCTCAGCCAATTTAATGATTTGGCTTGGGGGTTCTTGTCGAACAGGCGAAACATTTGGTCCGGATCGGGGTCTTTCAGTATTTGATCGTTTGAGGGATGGAGAAGATGGTTCGAATGAATGAGCTGCACGGGCAACGTCTGGTTTCTCGGGAAGAGGCTGTTGTGGAGGCGGCGCAGGCGGATCCGAAAATCTAGGTTTTGGATCCGTTCGGAATGGTAAGGCACTCCCATTGACTTGGGGGGGTTTGGGGGCGTCAATGATTGGTACTCTCTCATTCTCCTTCAAATCATCCTTGGTAACCATCGATCCTAAGAAGTTATCTGCCCGGTTAAGGTCAATGGTTTGCAAACGAGCTATCCTCATTTCGTGCTGTAGAAGTAGTTAGACGCTGCATCTCTGAACATGAATCGCAATGCTTACTGTAAGTCTCTTCACAATTTGCTCAGTCGTCACTGGTGTCAACCAGAAGTTCATTGGGCGTTGGTGACCCATGACACTCATTTGACTGGTTGAACTTCCAGCCGCACTGGCAGGGGGCCCCATTCGTCCATTGCTCCCTACGGATCCTTGACTGCTTGACCTTCCTCTCATCTGCATCGAGCCTTGAGATGGCATCATCATTGCACCGTTCGCTGGATCTAAATCGCTGAAGTTCATGTCCAAAACGTTGCTTGTTGCGCCGAGGAACCCAGCGTGCTCTACTTTCGCCGCAACCTTGTGATGTACCACAGTTTTTTGGTCTTCGCTAACGATATCGATTCCGAGTTCCAAATGGTCTTGCGTTTGCAGCTCGTGCGGCTCCGAGTCGCGGTTCTCTGCCGATAATCGAGCCCCGTTCACAAAAGTGCCGTTGGAAGATTTCACGTCGCGAATATATATTTTCCCGTTGTTCTTGTCTGCCCATATTTCGGCGTGCTGTCTTGACAATACTTTTGAATCGAAATATCCGTTAGCGGGTGTCGGTACCGTCTTTGCGTTCGTCTGGCGCCCTATCCTTAGACTATCCGGGTAGTATGGGACTGATATTGTTTTCCGCTCAAACGTCCCATTCATGGAGAGCAAATAAAGGACTGGGTTGCCCTCCCCAATCGGCTGTGCAGGTGGCCGGTTTCCATTATTTTGTTGTGTAGGGCTTTGTAGAAGGTGCTGAGATGGCACAATGGGTGAGGGTTGGTGTATGGAAGGCATCGAAGATGCTGCAGATGATCCATTTGTTGCTAATACGGACTGCGGGCGTGCGGTAGAGACACCAGAAACTGCTTCTGCTTTGCCTGTTGGCCACGGTCCTGTCCTTGGGGGCTTTTTGCGCGCGAAGGAACCGAGGTCTCCCGAGGGTGACATTGGAACGCCATTGGTCTGGGGCGAGGGTTGACTGATGGTAGAGCTGGATGAGGCAGAGGAGGTAGAGGAGCTTGAGGCGATCGATGAGGAGGAGTTCGTGCGCTGAGCGCTCTTGCGTGGCATGAACATTCGGGCGACTTCGTCAGCGTTCATGGAATTAAGACCTCCTTGTCCGATATTAGCACCCCATTGTGACCTGTTATTTTGTTGAAAACTCGGTGGACTCGCAACTGCCGTCATCTGTGAGGTTTCCGAGGCTTGTAGCTAAGTGTCGCAGGATATATTGATGAGGCTGTGGGTGATGAGGATTGAAAAGTGTTGGATTTGTGACCTCCCCCTACACCTCGACGCAGCAGCAGATAGGGCTTTGCTCCAAGCTTCCACTCGATGAGCTATAAGCTAGAGTACTATCTCTACAGGTAGATAAGATCGGGATGAGGTACGTAGGATCTAGTAGACTGTTCTGTTGCAGGCTGTCAGCCGTTGCCCGTGCAGTTGAAGCGTCACGAACGAGGGGGATGCAGAAGCCAGAACAAGCGCCAAGACGCTGCTGGAGTCGTCGCAAGAGGGAGCACGTGTGGGGGAGAGGATTGAAGAGACTCACATAGGCCAGGTCCAGTGCTGGTAGTGGGGTAGATGGTGGTCGAGGAGGATATTCCCGTGGTGGGTTGTCTGAACCGTTGCTAGGATGGAAAGTTTGGAGGTCCTTCAAGATCGGATTCTCACGCAAGGTTGAAAAACCGGCGAATCAGAGACAACGCTCGGATACTTCACCTGGAAAGGAGGCACGCGCGCACGAGCACGTGAGACGAAGGGGAGAGTGAAGATGTAAATGAAGCCAGTACCAGATACTGGGAGTGTGTAGCTCTAGAGTTGATTTTCCTAAGATTTTGGTCTTCTCCAGGTTGTATTTACTGCCGTTGCCGTTGACTCTTAGTCAGGTGACTTTTGCAGTCCGGTCAGATCTAGACTAGCTGTGCTGCTGTGCTCTGCTGTGGAGAAAGTGGCCCGTGTGTTTTCAGTCGGCATTGGATTGGCATTGCCGCCCGGGCGTGGATTTCGGGAAAGAGAAGCGGAGCGAAGCAAAGGAAAGCAGAGCAACCAACGAAGAGAATACGAATAGCTTCAAGTTCTGCACCAAGCTCAGGCAAAGGCAAAGGCAGACATTCCACCTACCACATTCAAGTCTCCCTCAATATGCCGGTTCCAGTTGGTGGACAGATGGGTGGCGGGTCCAACTTTGACAAGTGTATGTTGCATGTCCTGACTTTGGAAGAGAAATCCATCTACTGACCAGCCCAATAGTCAAGATGGGCGCCATGATGGGTAGCAGTAAGCATTCACCTGGGATCCTGTCTTCGTGTCTGTTATGCTGATATATCTATCCCACAGCTGTTGGGGTCATCATTGGCTTTATATTTGGTATGCTGGCGCGCCCAGAAGCCATGTCCCGGTTCTAATAGCTGTACAGGCTCTGTCAACATCATGAGATACGGTGCCGGACCAAACGGAGTTATGCGATCACTTGGACAATACATGCTTGGTTCTGGGGCCACATTTGGGTAATATCTCATCTTCTGCTATAATCTGGCTTGGTTTGCTGATATCAAACTTTAGTTTCTTCATGGCCATAGGAAGTACCATCCGAACAGATTCTGTCTCGCAACAAGCTATGGATGCTTACCTTCAATCAAAGCGCCGCCCCATAATCATGCCACGCCATCCATATCATCAATCGAAGGACGAATAATGCCAAAGGAACAAACGAGAGGGGATGAGGAAAGGAGGAACGAGGGACCTGAAGGGGATCATCCAACACAAAAGGCGTTTAATGTACATAATAGGCAAGGACTCACGAGCCCGGAGAGGCTTGAGCAAATCCGCCTTGTATCACCACATATGAAAACAATACACAGAAGACGAGTTTCCTCGTTCGGCTTTCTAGGTTGGAATATCTTGCGCACGCAGCACAACTGCATAGTAGGGAAAGTGGCGTATACGACAGAGTGGGTGTCAAGGACATTGTTATATCCAAGTGGATTGTACTGTTCTTTCGTTGTGTTTTCTAGGGCCATTAGTGTTCGCCTGCCACTACGTACGTCCAAAGGCTTTATTTCAAGTTGCACATTTGACAGTCGAGCCCTGAGAAGTGCCGTTTATTCATCAGCAGCTCAGACACCATAGCCGCAGCGGAAGCTATGACAGCAGACTGGTACTCTCCAGAACCGGGGGCACTTATGCACAGCATTGATAACCTCGTTTATGCATTACCTATTTCATCCAAAGGCTTTTATTCAAGTTGCACCCCACAATTAGCCTACTATTTCTCATTCATTCATCAGCAGCTAAGAGATCTATCAACAGGGAACCTTTTTTCGGTATCTTTCGGCGGCAGGAAGTCCTCACTGCGAAACAAGAGCCTAGATGAGATGCAGATGGTCAATGCGCGAGTAGCTGCATTTCCACCCGCGCTGGGACTCAAAGATTTTGAGCCCCGCCATTATATTTCTACTTTGCGGGGCAATGTGTTCACTGTGCGCCAGGTACAACGCACAAGAGTGGTACCAAAGCAAGCGCATCTTCGAAATACGAGATCAACTGTTATAATAAGCCTCTTTGGAGCAGCGAGGGGTGTCCCTCCATTTGTTCCCCCGCCTCGTATACAAAACCACACTCTCAATTGCCCGTTCGCGCTGAGCGCGCTTACTTGCCCTCTCTTGATTACACCTTGGGCGCAGCTCAGTCCAGCATTTGTATTGGGATTTAAGACTGACAAGCCTGCAGGAAAGTTATCCGAATGTTGGTTAAAGGAGATACAGCAGGTTAGTGTAACCCAGCATGGATGTTTTCCGATTATGGCAAACAGCAACGTTGACAAATAAGCTTAAATCACAGCTTTACACGGACGCCATGATCAGATCTTTCACTTCCGCTAAGCTCTTCTCGAATCGTTTCTGCAAGTCAACAGAATCCTCGTGGAAATTTCTAATTTGGCCGGCAAGCCACCAGTCTTCTCGATCCAGACCGGCGTTGGCCAGGCACGACAGAAGAATCTCATGACACCTGAAGCCGCGCTTACTAAAATTTCCACCTTGGTGAGCTTTGTTTCTTTCACTCAGCGTAGAGTCTAGTAGCATTTCTCCGACTCAGTGGTTCTTGTTTAGCTCCCATGGTGGTTTATAGCCTTCTCAAAAGTCGCTGCTACTTGAAGAAGGAAAAAGCGGCACCAATTTATTGTACTGGTGGTATACCAGGCCGCGTAGGACATTAACAATTGATAGTGGATGCCGCTTTTCTATCTAACATGGAGAGCATACGTAGGTGGGTAATGGAGAGTGAGGGTTCATAATTAGCGGGCTCTTTGTGGAGAAGGCCGCAAAACACTGAAGGCTCAATTAATCCCTCTTGCCTCAAAATGGAGTTATTCAATGATCAATTGAAACTGTCAATACCTGTGGCCTTTTCCGCTGATCACTGGAATAATCCTGGCACTTCGTATTGATGATACTCATGCTCGTGTTGCTCACACAACAAATCTGTAGTTTTCCTGGAATCTTGGGTCACATTCTCCTTACCATATTTCAAGGGACGTGCCACCAAGTGGTCTTTTGCAAGAACGCTAGGGTACCCATGAAATAAAAGGCTTGTGAGCTACCGAGTACGAGTGGCACGGATGAGGCTGAAACAAATCGAGATCTGTTTCCCGGCTTACAGTCTTAGTCTATCAGCCGTGGTCCACGTGCGACCATAGTCGAGTACACATACCGGTACTCCATACTTTCCCTCTCGCCTAATTTCTCATGCTTTACTCTTACGTTTTTATTTAGGAACCAGCGCTTCATGACTTGATCCTTTCCTCTTTTGCGTCTTTTTATACAACCTCATATATTAATTTGTCCACTCGTCGCCAGAAAACAATGTTTCTATTGGTGGAGTAGCTGGACCCAACCATCATCGCAAACAATATCTGAAACTCTTCTAGTGTAATTAGAGTGGCACGGATCGGGCTAGTGCCCGATCTAGATGTCCCAATCTGGCACTGAAGAAGAATCCGACGTTGTATTCTCCGATAAGCCATCGGAACAACATGCAGCTTTTGTACAAGACCTGAAATTAACATTTGATGTGGATACTTGCAGCGGCCGTGTTTGGTTGTTTCGGTTAAACTTGATGCGTTTCTTAGTCTGAGCACCTACGGTACTACTGTATGCATTTGGAATTGGGTTAGTTGCCATGCAACTCGTATACTTTCAGACTTGTGGTACCCCAGTCCTCACGGTCTTGCTGCGGACACGCTTTGACCAAGTCTAAGCGGGCCGCTTTGCTATGCCTACTCGAGTATCTGGTGGTTGAGTACGGAGTATCAAATAGAGTACTCTATCTAATACCTACAGCTGCTACTACCCCACGGGCCTTCTGTTATGGATACTTTCTATAATCATGGTTAGCAAATGGAGTTGTGGCTTGACCAAGCTCAATGAGCCCATTCAAAAGACTGTCTCGTATATAAGAAATAAAACTTCTCATTCTTTCTTTTTCTCCTCATCCTTTTCATCTTTACTTCTTACACTCTTTTCAAGCGTAGTGTATTAGTTTCTAATATGTCTATCATTGGTCAGATTTTAAGTGGTGCGCTTGGTATTATTGCCTCTTTGTCACAACAGCAGACGAATGGGTATGTAATTTCATTTTTGTAATAACAACAAATCCCATTTATGGAGTTTCTACCCCTTTGCAATCAGCAGATCATCCATCTCAGAATAACCACTAAACCCTCACAGTGGATCTACATGGGGCACGCTCGATAATCCACTCCTTCCCCAGTTTCTCACCAACAATCCGCTGCCATGGGGACTCCCTTGGGGTCCCTTGACGGCAAAGGACGATAATCCCTATACCAGCGCCCCAAACACTGGCGTCATTCGAGAATATGACTTTACTATTAAGCGTGGCCAAATTGCTCCCGATGGCTATATGAAAAATGTGCTATTAATCAATGGTCAATTCCCTGGGCCCATGCTGGAGGCAAACTGGGGCGACACTTTCGTAATCACGGTGCATAATCAAATTGTTGGACCCGAGGAGGGTACGGCGCTACATTGGCATGGTCTTCTACAAAAGGGAAGTCCGTGGTTTGATGGTGTCCCTGCAGTGCAGCAGTGCCCCATTGCTCCTGGTTCTTCCTTCACATATACATTCAAAGCGGATCTCTACGGATCATCATGGTACCACTCGCATTATTCTGCTCAATTTGCTGGTACGTTCTATATAATCAACTTAAGTGCTTAGAGCTGACATCTACAGGCGGTCTTTTTGGCCCAATGATCATACACGGTCCAACAAATGCCCCGTATGATATTGATCTCGGTCCAGTTATGCTTTCAGACTACTATCATACAGATTACTTTACACTCGTAGAAGGAGCCATGGCTTCTAACAGTTCAGCAAATTTCAATCCAGCTCCAGCATCAGACAACAACTTGATCAACGGAAAGATGAACTTCAACTGTTCTACTGTTGCGGCTGGTGACAATGCGCCATGCAGCAGCAATGCCGGAATTTCGAAATTCAAGTTTACCACTGGGAAGACCCATCGCCTTCGCTTGATGAACCTTGGAGGAGAAGGTCTCCAGCGATTTAGTATTGACGGGCACAACATGACGGTCATCGCGAACGATTTCGTCCCGATTGTAGTTATACCTTTCCTCCAGAAAAGCACGCCAACTAACCTAATTCCAGAAACCTTACACCACGAACGTTGTAACTCTCGGCATTGGCCAACGGTCTGATGTTCTTGTTACCGCGAATGCAGGCAAATCGGATTCAGCCTTCTGGATGCGCTCCAACATCTCTACAATATGTTCAATCACCACCCAACCAGCTGCCCTTGCCGCAATTTACTACGACAAAGCCGACAGCACCAAACCACCAACCTCAACCGCATGGAATGTCCCCGACCCAGGGACCTGCTCAAACGACGACCTCTCGCTCACAACCCCCTACTACGCCCTAGCTCCGTCCACCCCATCAACCACGCAGACCTTCGAGATAAACTACCACATCAACGCCACGGGCCACTTCCTCTGGGCCCTAGGCGCCCACAGCTTCCGCGCCGACTACAACCAGCCGATCCTCCTGCTCGCCAACGAGGGAAACTTCACCTACCCCGCCGAGTGGAACGTGCAGAACTTCGGCACCAACACCACCATCCGCATCGTGGTCAACAACCCGAGCCCCGTCGCCCACCCCATGCATCTGCACGGCCACAACATGCAGATCATCCACGAAGGCCCCGGCGACTGGGACGGCGTCTCGACGACCGGCGGCAGCAACCCGCAGCGCCGAGACGTGCAGCTGGTGCGCAACGGCGGACACATGGTGATGCAGTTCGACGCTGATAATCCCGGCGTGTGGCCTTTCCATTGTCATATCGCGTGGCACGTGTCGGGCGGCTTATACGCGAATATGTTGGAGAGACCGGCGGATATCGCGAAGGATGCGCCGATTCCGGAGATGTTGGCGGAGACGTGCAGGGATTGGTCGGCGTGGTCGACGAGGACGGTTGTCGATCAGATTGATAGTGGGGTGTGAGATGTACGCGGAGAGATGTACGCGGAGAGATGTACGCGGAGAGATGTACGCGGAGAGATGCTTACTCTAGAAACGCGACGACGGGACGAATCTTTCTTTTGTGGTATAATGTTTCTTTTCTGGTATGGTAATAGGAGTAGATACTGCGTATATAGCACTATAATTGGTAATCGTAATACAAAAATATAATTTCATTGAAATCTGTATACAGCTGCTAGCTGGAAGAAGGGATAGCTTGCTGAGGAATCGAAGGGTATTCTGCATTGTGATCGAGTTTTGCGTCTGTAAATTTCTTAGAGGTTTTGGGTTTAAAGATGTGTGACATTCCGGGGGAGAGAAGATGGGTTATACTGAGAAGACGTGTGGGCGAGGTGTTGATAATAAAGCAGTTGCTGAAACCCGTCCCCGTCCCCTTCCCCTTATTCGCCACTCGCTTAGGAGCGGTCCCTGAACTCAATATATAGGTAGGTAATCAGCACGTAGTCTGCCCTGCACCTCAGTACAAGGCTTTCTATACCTACCTAGCCTCTAGCATTATACCATGGCTTCTTATGATCATTATACACACGCCCAATCTCGAACTCACAAATATATACAGCTACCAGTACCTTCAACCTATCTCCGTGACCGACCATGTGTAATATCACTTGTTTAGTAGGGTAGGTATGCCTCGCTGGACTTAGATAGTCGTGGATCCTTATTTCGTATTTTAAATTTTGTTTCGAGATTAATAATAGGTGGAAGAGATGTAGGAGCATATGTAAGGTATATTGAAATATAGTAGAAAGTTCTGAATAATGCAGGGTGCATTAGCGAGAAATGAAAAGGGGGAAGCAATGGATTAGACATGGGTACTTCTATCCCTGAAAGAGTATTTTGATAATATAAAGGCAGCGAAAGGGAAATCTATAGAACATCATCAAAAAATCCACCCCTGCGAAAGCTATGGAAACCTCTCCGCCCTAACCATGCTTCTTTTCTTTCTCCTAACCCTGCAAATAATATGTTCCAAGTTCCCCCGGCCTAAATCCGCCAATTGCTATTCATCCACATTCCTTCACATTCCTCCACACCGCGTATATCGTACAAATGTCGACCGTATGCCAGAGACGAGAGGTCGCTTGGAAGGGAGCGAGGCCGTAAGAAGAAGTATGGCGCGAAACCCAAGAGAAGAAAAAGCGTTACCGCGCTGAGGTCGTTAGACTGGAACGAGAACCGCAGAGGCGTTAATGTGAGGTTGCTAGACTGGAACAACTGCCGCGAGAGGTCGCTATTAGGGGAACGAGAGCCAAAACGCGAGGTATGAGGCTGTTGACAGACAGGCGACGAACCGACGATACGCTGAAACCATATTTGTAGGTATGGCCAGGAGATGCAGACTGAGAGCTGGATTTGCCGTACAATGCAGAACTGAATAGCTTCAATGCAAAGGAACCACACCCCTCGCGCCTTGGGGGACCAATTGTGAGGATCGCGTTGTGGGTTGAAGGTGTGGCTGCATTGTAAAGAGTGTGGAGGGAGCCAGCTATATACTTGTGGAGGGCTAAGGCCCCACAGATGATTCGTATTGCAAGGCAGACGACATGAGAATGTGAACCGCCGTCGAGATGTTCCGATGCCTCTTATTGCAAGTCAGACGTCGTAAGAGCGACCCGAAACCGAGTCGTATGAAAATGTGAACCACCGCCGGGGTGTTGGAGCACCGAGTGCTCGACAATGGGCTTGACGATTGATGGGTCTTACAGAGGCGCCGTCGGGCCGCCTACGTATATCATGTTAGAGCGAGGCGAGGAAGGACTCTGGAGAAATATTACCACCATGCCCGGTGATCTACTTCTTCCTCGACTTCTCCTCCTCTAGAGCAACCGGACGGCCTGTCTCCTGTGGGGGATATTGTTGCTGCTGGTGGGCGGTGGCTCGTGCAAGACCAATCGAATGGCCTCTTTCGAAGCAGTCAAACCAGAGCCCAATGCATAGTCCAGCAACAATGTTCCTTTCCATAGGTGTCAGGGCACGCATCGCGGCGCGAGGGCGGAATAAGTGTCGGAAGAAGTGCATTGTATCTTGCGGAGAAATTTCGAAGGTAAAGATATTGTGAGTAAGTATATAGCGCTGGCTCAAATTTTCTCGGTGGTTGGATCGTGGATGAGGAGAGAAGAAGAGACAAGAGAGAGACAGGCTTAAGATACCTTGTTCACATCGTTCATGGTTCCTGCCGACTCTAATTGCCATATCATGGCGCATGCCCTCTCTTCATCGGCAGGTACGAACGATAATGCATCTCAAGAATCCGCAAACCAGAAACATTACATTGAGTTTAAAAGCTGAGCATGACTAAGTCAGGCTGCCTGTCAGCCGAAACTAGATGCTGTCGCCTTGTGACATGTGGCTCAATGTTTCTTCTCTTGAATCTCTTCCGTCCTTTGCTGCTTGGCCAGCTCCCCGAGTTGCATTCTCCGGTCCTTCTCCTTCAACAAATACAATACTCCGCCCTCGATATACGGGCCGGCCAGACGAAATCCGATGAGCAGTGATACTGTGATAGGCCGGCGGCCAGGTTAGCGATGAATTCCACGACAACCTCGAAAATACAGCACGTGTTCTAAGGAGTGCGGCTTGCTCCTTCCGCGATGATTCTAAAGAAATAGACTTTAACAGAGGTTGGTAGATATACGTACATAGGACTCCGGGCCTGAAGATGGGATGCAAGCGCGTGGGGAAGAGAAATTCGAAGGTAGATGCAAAGAACTTTCGACTTTTTTGGGACGTCATGATGTAGAGTACCTAGGTGTTGAAAGGTAATTTGTAGGAAATGGTTTTAACGAAATTCGCAGTCATCTTCGTCGGCCACAGATATGGCTTCCATGCTCGGCAACGCACTAATCGCGCAATAGTGAGGTACCTAGATATGTATTGAAATAAGTCTATTATCTATCACATACGACCATAGACTGAGGAAAATTGGGCATCCCGTCCGCTCTGCCATACACAAGCCTCAGATCGGCAGATTAGTAGTTGGGTGGGTGACCACCAGCGAATACCTGCTGTTGTATGTTTTTTTTTGCGCTTTTTCTTTTTTTTTTTGGCAACTTCTCCGATATCTAAACGATGCCGACGCTCTCGTTCTAACCAGCTTCTCCAGCACCCACGGCCTCAATTCATATTCCCATATCATCCCGTCACCCTTCCCACGGCTGTGAGTTTCAACAGGCCTGTATCAATTGCTACTAACGAGCATAATGCAATTTTTTGCAACAAGGAAGGTGTTAATCTCGACCAAATCAACTGTGGCAATAGTACAAGTCGGTTCCTTGCTGATACTGCTGAGATGTTTCCTGCAGCAAGCGGTTTCGATATCTTGGTTGTGCCAAAATCCGGACAAAACTAGCAGCTCCGTTCCATCTTGCTTCTAATGCTGCGTTTGGGACTGTGCAGGATTGGATTATAATTATGTTCCGAATAGATCATTACAGACATCACGAGATAATGGAGTCTCTTAGGGAAAGGTCTTCCGTGTTTTCTGTGTAAGTCACTTAAGCACAAAATTCAAAGATGAAGAATTGAATTGGTTTTCTATGAACTATAAGGATACCGAAATGTGTCTTAAGATTATAGTGAAAAGGAAGCTTCATAACAACGGTGGACATTTATATATCTATTACTACTAGCTATAGCGCTAGTGTGTACTTTCTGCCATACCCCGTAACCTACTTTAAATTTGACTGTTTTTATCCACTTTGCCGGGGTAATAGGGTGGAAAAGGCATAGAAAGAATGCTAGGTGAAATGGAGGGATCTGATTAGCGTAAAAAAGTGGTAGTAAGAAGCGTCCTTATATATATTTTTGGTTACCCCCTTTTTAACTTACTCTACACCCCTTTCTTTTACTCTCTCCTTTAAGTGCGCTAGCACATTCTCCTGTGGCCCTCTTTTACTTCTACTTATACAAGACACTAAACTGGCAGCAGGCAATCCATAGTTGAACCCCCGGAGCTTATACAGAATCGCTGGGGACATGGTTACGAGCCAGGGTCTTTCTATACATGCGCCGCCTATACTTGACGTGAACACCCAGACCCCACTCTTCCTCCCTCCCTCTCCCCTACTTCAAGTGATATCCCACCTCTTAGCAGATCTATCAACTAAAACAAACCCCAGCTGTTCAAACCTCGCCCCCCCCTTCTAGCCTCTCACCCCAATCCGCGCAAAAATGGCCTTTGAGTTCGAGATCCGCCCTCTCTCCGCATTTCTCTTTCCCCGCTACGCGCACCTAACCCGGCACGCCAACGTAGCCTCCCAAAGCACCCTCACCATGCTCGGTCCTGTAACCCCCGCGCTAATAACCTACTACGCCTCCCACGACCACGCAGCCTTTGAAGCCCGCTCGAAAGACGACTACTGGCCCGGAGTCTTCGCATCCGAAGAACTGATCGCCGTGGCGCGCTGGACGTTTAAAGACCCTTCTAATGCAGAAGAAAAGAAAAGGGTCGGCGAGGGGGTAGAGTATCCGCCGGGCGCGAATGTCGAGGCTATGCAGGACTTTTAGGCCGATTTGGAGAAGGTGAAGGAGGAGGTTGTGCGGGGGAGGG